>QAXI01000420.1:106386-162814 GCA_004335615.1 Chloroidium sp. JM
ACTTTCGCTCACAAAATCGAAGATTTTGTGTGCAAAAGTTCAAGGTAGCAAGTAAGAGCTTCCCCCGGTCACCCCCCCCCCCCCTCCCCCTACGGGGGGGGGGATAACTCTAGCTTTGCTAGAGTTCGGGCAAATACTCCAGAATTTGCTGAGCACAATACATGCTTTGAGCCTCCACTTGCTCTTGCTCTGCGAACTCTAGGCTAGCCTAGAGTTCGCAGAGCAAGAGCAAGCACTTCCGCCCTCTTACTTAGAACCCTCTGTAACCCGTAACTCCAAACTCGAGCTACGCTCGAGTTACCGGTTGCTCCCGAAGGGAGTAAGCCCCCCACTTTGGTTCCGAAGGAACCCAAGGAGAAGGGTCTGAAAGCGTGAAACTTTAAGTTCGCAGAGCAAAAGTAGCTCTAGCAAAGCTCGAGTTAGCAAAGTAAAGAGAACGTTTAATCAAGACGCGGCTTTAA
Organism: Chloroidium sp. JM; assembly: GCA_004335615.1. Lineage (NCBI taxonomy): Eukaryota > Viridiplantae > Chlorophyta > Trebouxiophyceae > Watanabeales > Watanabeaceae > Chloroidium > Chloroidium sp. JM. The sequence continues at coordinate 106,848 of QAXI01000420.1, forward strand.
GTATGTTAGAGTTAGGCCTGTTTATCCGCTCTTGACAAAAGAAAGGTAACGTGATAGACTAGTAAATATTAATTTTATAAAAAACAAAATTGAATCACCGGAACTACGTTCCGGATAACAGACCGACATACTATTTTCACAGGTTAAGTTTCGGTTTACCGAAACCTAAAAATTATATATATCATGGAGAGTTTGATCCTGGCTCAGGTTGAACGCTGGCGTCATGCTTAACACATGCAAGTCGAACGAGAATTTATAAGAATTTAAGCTTCGGCTTTTAGTTTTATTTATTTTAGTGGCGGACGGGTGAGTAACGCGTAAGAACCTACCTTATGGTGAGGGATACCAACTGGAAACGGTTGCTAATACCTCATATGCTGAGAAGTAAAAGGTTTATATCGCCATAAGAGGGGCTTGCGTCTGATTAGTTAGTTGGTGGGGTAAATGCTTACCAAGACTATGATCAGTAGTTGGTCTGAGAGGACGATCAGCCACACTGGGACTGAGACACGGCCCAGACTCCTACGGGAGGCAGCAGTGAGGAATTTTCCGCAATGGGCGAAAGCCTGACGGAGCAATGTCGCGTGGAGGAAGAAGGCCCGTGGGTCGTAAACTCCTTTTGTCAAAGAAGAAGAAATGACGGTATTTGACGAATAAGCATCGGCTAACCCTGTGCCAGCAGCCGCGGTAATACAGGGGATGCAAGCGTTATCCGGAATTATTGGGCGTAAAGGGTCCTGAGGTGGCTATCCAAGTCTATTGTGAAATATCAGGGCTTAACCCTGAACATGCGGTGGAAACTAGAAAGCTTGAGTACAGTAGGGGCGGAGGGAATTTCCGGTGGAGCGGTGAAATGCATAGATATCGGGAAGAACACCAACGGCGAAAGCACTCCGCTGGGCTGATACTGACACTGACAGACGAAAGCTAGGGTAGCGAATGGGATTAGATACCCCAGTAGTCCTAGCCGTAAACGATGGACACTAACTATTGAATGAAAACAAATCGTACAGTGGTGAAGCTAACGCGATAAGTGTCCCGCCTGGGGAGTATGCTCGCAAGGGTGAAACTCAAAGGAATTGACGGGGGCCCGCACAAGCGGTGGAGCATGTGGTTTAATTCGATGCAACGCGAAGAACCTTACCAGGGCTTGACATTTTACTTTCCTTTTTGAAAAAAAGGGTGTACTGCTTTTCGAAGTAGAGGTATAAACAGGTGGTGCATGGCTGTCGTCAGCTCGTGCCGTGAGGTGTCGGGTTAAGTCCTTTAACGAGCGCAACCCTTGTCTTTAGTTGAGTCTATGTTTTATAAACATAGGATCCAAACTAGAGAGACTGCCGGTGATAAGCCGGAGGAAGGAGAGGATGACGTCAAGTCAGCATGCCCCTTACGTCCTGGGCTACACACGTGCTACAATGGCCGGGACAATGAGATGCAACCCTGCGAAGGCAAGCTAACCTCAAAAACCCGGTCTCAGTTCGGATTGCAGGCTGCAACTCGCCTGCATGAAGTCGGAATCGCTAGTAAACGCTGGTCAGCCATACAGCGTTGAATATTGTTCCCGGGCCTTGTACACACCGCCCGTCACATTCGGGGAATTGGGTTGGTTCGAAATCATTATCTTAACCTTTTAGGAGAGAGGTGCTTACAGCCGGTCTAGTGACTCAAATGAAGTCGTAACAAGGTAGCCGTACTGGAAGGTGCGGCTGGATTACCTCCTTATCTAAATATAATTTCTACTAAAATTAATAAGTTTAAAGAGTGCTGCTCAGCCGAAGGCTGAGCAACCCTTTGGGGTTGCCGGAACTCCGTTCCGGCAATTTCGAACACAAAATCTTCGATTTTGTGTGCGAAAGTGCGGGTTGTAAGTGAGGCCTTGCTTTTGCGCAGCTTTAGCAGCTGAAACGTAGGCGCTTTTTTCTAGGCTGCCACTCTAGCTTCGCCTAATTACCGATCCGAAGTTCCGGTTGCCCCCAAAAGGGTTCAGAGTCTAGAGCACGAACTCGAGCTTAGTTCAAGTTGCAGAAGTACGTTCCTATCTGGAAGTACGTACTTTCGCTTCGCTGAATCTCCCTTCTTGCTCGAACTCTTAATCCCGTGCTCACTTTTCGGCTGAGCAAGAAGGGGGCGACCCGGAACTCCGTTCCGGTAACCGGTAACTCGAGCGTAGCTCGAGTTTGAAGTTCTGGGTCACACCGCGTACCTCGAGTTACTGAAGGATGAGCACGGGTTCCCGGTAACTCGAGCGTAGCTCGAGTTTGGAGTTCCGGCAATAAAGTGGGGCGAACTTTCGCTCACAAAATCGAAGATTTTGTGAGCGAAAGTTTCAAGCGCCTAGAGGTGTTTGGCAGCTTTCGATAAACGAAAGCTCGCACACTTTTGCTTAGCAAAAGCATGAACTCTTCCTCCCCGGAACTTCGAACTCTAGCTTCGCTAGAGTGTACGGCGATTCGCAGAAGTTAGAGCAAAGAGGATGGAGTTGATTTGTATTCTAAAAGTTTATATACTCTATGATAGCAAACAATAAAATTGCGGACTTCAAAATGCTTTAAAGTTTTACTTTACGTGAAACAAAAGCCATAAGAAGATTTATAAATTAAAAGAAAATATGACTGCTATTTTAGAAAGACGTGAGAACGGTAGCCTATGGGCACGTTTCTGCGAATGGGTAACAAGCACTGAAAACCGTCTATACATCGGTTGGTTTGGTGTTCTAATGATCCCTACTTTATTAACAGCTACATCTGTGTTCATCATCGCGTTCATCGCAGCGCCTCCAGTTGACATTGCAATCGGTGTCCTTTACTCGTAAGAGTGTTGAACAAAACTAAAGTGGGTGAATTGCTTGAACTCGAAAGATAACAAGCAGCCAAGCCAAGAATGGAGAACAGCCGCCTCTCTTAAGCTTAAGCACAAACTTAAGCACAAGCTGTCCTTGGAAGTAAGCACAAGCTGTTCTTGGAAGGTTCAGAGACTAGAAGGTGAGTTCCAACAATAATCTTTCAACAGTGCCCAACCCCTTACAGTAATAGTTTCGTTTTGGTAAGGGGTAAGATATAGTCCAAACATTTAATAACAATAGATTGAATACGGCTGAAGAGACAGAGATAAACTTGTTAGAAGATCTATCAGAGATAGACATAGCATGGTTAGCAGGGCTCTTAGAGGGGGAGGGCTCATTTCAAGTAGACGATCGATCAGCGACGAGATACAAGGTATCCACCTCGCCACCATCTCCCTTCATTAAGATCGAAATGGTGGATGAGGATGTTATCAAAAAAGTCGCTACAATGGTGAACAAGAAAATGTTTTCGCCTAAGCGAAAAACGATTAAGAAGAAACAAACTTACCAAGTTCATATTGGAGATAGGCCTACTCTTAGAATCCTTCTTCCGAGACTTTTTCCTTATTTGGGAGCACGCCGCCAAGCTCAAGCACAACCCCTTCTCGACGCTTTAAAAGCCCATGAGGAGTGGCTTGCTCAAGGTGGCTTAAGCAAAATGGCTAAAGAAGGCCCCAAAGCTAAGAAGAATTCTTAAAGAGCATATTGCCAGCAACTCTAGCGAAGCTAGAGTTCGGAGTTGCGGTTACCGATAACTTTCGCTTCGCTCACTTTCGCCCACTTTTGCTAAGCAAAAGTGCGCAAGAAGTGGCCCCTGCAAAAGCTCCTATCCGAATCTTGTCTCTTGTCTGCCTATGTCTGCCTATCAATACTATCTATACTTGAGGTCTAAGTCGCTTAAAGAAGCAGTATTTCTGCGATCAAAACCCGCGATATGATCTCACCTGTTATTGGCAACAATAACCTGTAAATGTCCCAGCGATGGTATCCGTGAGCCAGTATCTGGTTCACTATTATACGGTAACAACATCATCTCAGGTGCTGTTGTACCAACTTCAAACGCTATTGGTCTGCATTTCTACCCAATTTGGGAAGCAGCATCTTTAGATGAGTGGCTTTACAACGGTGGTCCTTACCAATTAGTTGTATGCCATTTCTTCCTAGGTATCTGCTCTTACATGGGTCGTGAGTGGGAACTTTCTTTCCGTCTAGGTATGCGTCCATGGATCGCTGTAGCTTACTCTGCACCAGTTGCAGCTGCTACTGCAGTATTCATCATCTACCCAATCGGACAAGGTTCTTTCTCAGATGGTATGCCTCTAGGTATCTCTGGTACTTTCAACTTCATGATCGTATTCCAAGCAGAGCATAACATTCTAATGCACCCTTTCCACATGCTTGGTGTTGCAGGTGTATTCGGTGGATCTCTATTCTCAGCAATGCATAAGTCGAACTGTGCGTTTAACTAGCAATAGTTAAATTAAGCTTTTACTTTTTTGCCCGACCATAAATTACGTCACGGCAAAAAGTAGAGAACACTAAATAAATACAACGAAGTTAAATGTCTGGAAACCACAACGTTATGCTTATGCTTTTAAGTTGATTCTTAACTTAAAAGCACCATTATCAAACGATAATACTATACAAGATCTCGTAAGCATAGCAGGCAATCAGCAGCGAAGCCGACGGCGGTTAATTAAACCCCTCGGAACGTTCAGAGACTAGGTATTCTACGTATATATACTATACAGAAAATATTACAATGCTTCGCAACCCAAGGCGTTTACTTTTGGGTTGATGATATAGTCCGACACTACTTGAAAAGGTAGATTAACAGTACTAGGGTTCACTAGTAACTTCATCACTAATCCGTGAAACAACTGAAAACGAGTCAGCTAACGCTGGTTACAAATTCGGTCAAGAAGAAGAAACTTACAACATCGTAGCCGCTCACGGTTACTTTGGTCGTCTAATCTTCCAATACGCTTCATTCAACAACTCTCGTTCTCTTCACTTCTTCCTAGCTGCATGGCCTGTAGTTGGTATTTGGTTCACAGCTCTTGGTATCTCTACTATGGCGTTTAACCTAAACGGTTTTAACTTCAACCAATCAGTAGTAGACTCTCAAGGTCGTGTAATCAACACTTGGGGTGACATCATCAACCGTGCTAACTTAGGTATGGAAGTAATGCACGAGCGTAACGCTCACAACTTCCCTCTTGACTTAGCTTCAGTTGAAGCTCCTTCAATCAACGGCTAGTCTGTTCACCTATAACACCCTTCGGGGTAAATAGGTAACAACTTCATTCTCCCCCTCTTATGGGGGGGATTGAGAAGGGTGTATAAACGTCTTTAAAGCTAAATTTATAAAGGTTTCTAGGTTAAATTCCTTGTGGCTTTTAAGTATAGGCGCGTAGCGCGAACTCTAACTTTAGCGAAGAAGCTAGATCCGCCTCGTTGCCCCCGGCTCGAAACTCAAGTAAGTGCTTGGTAACTTTCGTTTCGCTAACTCTTAACCCCGTGCTCACCCTTCGGCTGAGCAAGAAGGGTGAGCACGGGGTTAAGGGTTCGAGCAACCTTTTTGGTAAACTTTCGCTGTCACTTTTGCGTAGCAAAAGTGACAGCGAAAGTTTAAGTTTGTGCTCTTGCTTCTTCCTCTGCTCACTTTTGCGAAGCAAAAGTGGGCAGAGCACAGAGTTAGCAGAGCAATAGCAAGAAGGGTCCAAGCATAGGCACGGTGCGGTTGGGTCGAACACTCATGCTCTTGCCGGAAAGTAGTTCCGGCAGTCGTGGTTCGCCGGCGCTCCTCAGGGTTATTAGCATATAAAATATGATGTTAAAAAAGTGTTCGCTTCACGCTCACAAAATTTTCGATTTTGTGTGTGCGCAAAGCGGACCTGAACAAAAACTGTGCGTCCAAGAAGAACAGTGTTTTTGCTAAATTGTGTCCGATAGGTGGCTTTCGCTAAAGCGAAAGTTTTGCTGCTCTCGAGCCAAGAACAACCTACTTTAAGATTCTGCTATAGGTGATTAGATTTTTGCCTATCAAAGGCAACCGGACCGCGCCTGTGCTTGGACGTGCTCTTGGTCTTGCGAGCAAGACCAAGAGCACGTCCAAGCACAGGCGCGGCTCTAGCTATACTAGATTGCCGGGACGGACCTCGACGTCGGCCGCTTCGGATTACCCCCAAAAAGGGGTAAGAGCACGGCTAATCAATAGCTACGCTCAGCCAGGGGGGGGAAGAAGCAGTACTACGTTTCCGCGGTTCACTTAGGCAAAGGTTGCTGAACCCCCTTCTTGCTCAGCCGAAGAGTGAGGACGGGTAACCAGAACTTCGGATCGGTAATTTCGCACACAAAATCTTCGATTTTGTGTGCGAAAGTGTGCAGCCTTAGCTAATACTTTTTGCCTCTAGGCTGCAGAGCAGCCAAACTTTCGCTTTAGCGAAAGCCTTTACGCTTGCCTTTGCTCGCCGTACGGTAACTCGAGCGTAGCTCGAGTTTGAGCACCTCTACCTTCGCTAGCGTTGCTATAGCAAGAGAAAGCGAATTAAGTGTTGCTTCGGAACGTGTTTGGTTTCTGGGCCCGTAGGTCTTGCTTTTGCGCAGCTTTAGCATGAGGTCGTCCTTACCGGAACTCCAAACTCTAGCGAAGCTAGAGTGTACGGCTAAAACGTAGTCTGATAATTTAGATTATCCAAATTTACCAGAGGTAGAAGCAATAAGGAAAGCGGCATAGGTTAGAACATACCCTGCTGAGAAATGAGCCAACCCAACTAATCTTGCTTGTACAATAGATAAAGCAACAGGTTTGTCTCTCCATCTTACTAAACTTGCTAGTGGAGTTCTTTCATGTGCCCATGCTAATGTTTCAATCAGCTCTTGCCAATATCCTCTCCATGAGATAAGGAACATGAAACCAGTCGCATAGATCAGATGACCGAACAAGAACATCCAAGCCCATACAGAAAGACTGTTCATACCAAAAGGATTGTACCCATTGATAAGTTGAGAAGAGTTTAACCAAAGGTAATCTCTTAGCCAACCCATCAAGTAAGTTGAAGATTCATTAAATTGATTCACATTTCCTTGCCATACACCTAGATGTTTCCAATGGAAATAAAAAGTAACCCACCCAATTGTGTTTAACATCCAAAAAACCGCTAGGTAGAAAGCATCCCAAGCCGATATATCACAAGTACCACCACGTCCTGGTCCATCACAAGGGAAACTGTACCCGAAATCTTTTTTATCTGGCATCAGTTTTGATCCTCTTGCATCTAAAGCACCTTTCACCAAGATTAAAGTTGTTGTGTGCAAACCAAGTGCAATAGCATGGTGTACCAAGAAATCTCCAGGCCCGATTGTTAGGAACAAAGAGTTGTTGTTGTTGTTGATAGCCTCTAACCAACCTGGTAGCCATAGGCTTTGTCCAGCCGCAAATGCTGGACTATTCGATTGAGATAATAGGAGATCAAACCCGTAAACAGTTTTGCCATGTGAAGATTGTATCCACTGTGCAAACACAGGTTCAATCAAGATCTGTTTCTCTGGAGTTCCAAAAGCTTGCATAACATCATTGTGGACATAAAGTCCTAGTGTGTGAAAGCCAAGGAAAAGTGAAACCCAACTCAAATGAGAGATGATAGCTTCTTTATGATCAAGTATTCGTGCTAACACATTGCCTTTGTTCTGTTCTGGATCGTAATCTCGAATAAAGAAGATTGCGCCATGAGCAAAAGCACCACAAAGAATAAAACCAGCAATATATTGATGATGTGTGTAAAGCGAAGCTTGCGTTGTAAAATCTTGCGCCAAGAAAGCGTATGGTGGTAATGAGTACATGTGTTGAGCCACCAATGACGTAATTGTACCTACACTCGCCAAAGCCAATCCAAGCTGAAAGTGTAATGAATTGTTAAGTGTATCATACAACCCTTTGTGCCCAGCTCCTAACCCACCTGATGGCGGTGTGTGAGCATCTACAATCTCTCTTAAACTATGGCCAATACCAAAATTTGTGCGGTACATATGCCCAGCAACAATAAATAGAACAGCGATAGCTAAATGATGATGTGCAATATCCGTTAACCACAAACTTTGAGTTTGCGGGTGAAAACCACCTAAGAAAGTTAAAAGTGCAGTACCAGCCCCTTGTGATTGACCAAAAAGATGATCAGCACTATCCGGATTTTGCGCATACACAGCCCAATCTCCCGAGAAGAATGGTGCTAACCCTTTAGGGTGTGGTGGTGAGGAAAGTAGATTACTCCAACGAACATGTTGCCCTCGTGCTTCTGGAATAGCTACATGCACTAAGTGTCCTGTCCAAGCTAAAGAGCTTACTCCGAAAAGACCAGCTAGGTGATGGTTCAATCGTGATTCTGCATTTTTAAACCAAGAAAGCGACGGCTGAAATCTAGGTTGAAGATGAAGCCAGCCACCAAACAAAAGAAGTGCTGAAACAATCACTAAGAAAAGAGCTCCTTGATAAAGATCTTGCGGTGATCTTGCACCAATCGTGTACCACCATTGATAAACACCAGAGGTTGCTATGTTAACAGGCCCTTCAGCCCCACCTCGTGTGAAAGCCTCAACGGCTGGTTGCCCAAAATGTGGATCCCAAATTGCATGAGCAATTGGACGAATGTGTAAAGGGTCAGCAACCCATTGGCTAAAATTACCCTGCCATGCTACATGGAAAAGATTTCCTGAAGTCCATAAAAAAATGATTGCTAATTGTCCAAAATGTGAGGCGAATATCTTCTGATAAAGGCTCTCTTCTGTTATACCATCATGACTTTCGAAGTCATGAGCGGTTGCAATACCATACCAAATACGTCGAGTAGTTGGATCTTGTGCTAGACCTTGACTGAATCGTGGAAACTTTGTTGCCATATTCTTACTACAACTCTATCTTTATTTCTTTGTATTGTAAATTGTCTATTAGACCGCTATTTTGCTTGCTCACCTTCTTGCTCGAACTCGGGCCCACTTTCGCTCACAAAATCGAAGATTTTGTGAGCGAAAGTGAACGCTTCACTGACCCGGAACGAAGTTCCGGGTAAAAGTTCGAGCAAAAGCAAGCAGAGCACGACTTTTGATCTGTGACATTGCCGGAACGAAGTTTCGGTAGTTCCAAAGGAACTCAGCCAATCACCCTTAGCAAAATAGCAACCAAGTAGACCCCCACTCGAGCTTATGCTCATTACCGGTCACTTAGACCCGGAACTTAGTTCCGGTTATCGGAACTAAGTTCCGGGTCAGCGAAGCGAAAGTGAGCAACCTTTAACCAACCGCCGGCCCTTACTTGGCCGTGCTCGTGCTCAGCAAAGCTGAGCACAAAGCTACTTTTGGGTAAGGCTTTTGGTAAGCAGGTGTGTTTCTGTTACCGTCGGACTTTTGTTTTGTCTTCGTAGTCGCTCACTTTCGCTTCGCGAAAGTGGGCCTTTGGTTGCCGGAACGGAGTTCCGGTAACCCCACAGGGGTTCATAAGAGTGTGGATAAACCTAAAGCAAGCTTTAGGTTTTAAGTCGAAAAGCGGCCAACTTTTGTTTTAACAAACCCAAATGGTGTTCTAGGTATCGGAACAGTTAAAGGGCTTGCTTTTGCTTAGCAAAGACAGCCGGAAGTATGTTCCGGCCACTTTCGCTTCGCTCACTTTCGCACACAAAATCGAAGATTTTGTGTGCGAAAGTGAGCAACCGAGTCCTTTTACCAGAACTTCGTTCCGGCTAAAAAACGATCACTAAATTGAATCCTTAACTAACACCGTACCGTTAACATAAGCTACTTTGCTCACAAAATCGAAGATTTTGTGAGCAAAGTAGCTTATGTTTAGACGCGCCACAGTCGACACCAAAATTTATTGTTTTTGTATATAGATTAAAATCTATACTAATTATACAAAGCAGCGTTATATATTTTTTGGAGGTAAGCTTTTACAAAGTAACAAAGTGACAGTGGTAACCGGAACCTACTTCGGAAACTTTCGCACACAAAATCGAAGATTTTGTGAGCGAAAAACATACTGGCCTCACTGTAGCGAAGCTGGAGCTACTCTTACTTTTGCTCGCAAAAACACTGCCAATTCGAGATACGCGAACTTTAACTCGAACTTTGAGCGAAGCGTTCACTTTCGCACACAAAATCGAAGATTTTGTGTGCGAAAGTGGCCCCTTTGGGGTTACTGGAACTTCGTTCCGGCAATTTTGCTTAGCAAAAGTGCGTGTGGAGTTTCGGTCACATGACCGGCCAAGGTTGCAAGGCAACAAGGGGCGTGGCTTCGTTCCGGCTGCTTTTGCGTAGCTTTAGCAAGGGCAAGAGCGAGAGCAAGCGTCGCTCTTATAAGCTCGGCACACAAAATCGAAGATTTTGTGAGCGTGCTAAGTTGTGAATGTTGGGTTGGGAGGGATTCGAACCCTCGACCAGCCGGTTAAAAGCCGGATGCTCTACCACTGAGCTACCAACCCTTCTATTTATTCTGTGCTCTATAAGGTCGCACTGCATTGTGATTGTTAAGAATAAATATATACTATCCAAATCTATCTCATTAAAATCAATGGGTTGCTCAGCCTTCGGCTGAGCAGCACTTTTGCTTAGCAAAAGTGACAGCAACCACATTGCTTTTATCACCTTTGTGGGTGAGCGCGTCTAACTCTAGCTTCGCTAGAGTTAGACCCTTTACGCCCGAACTCGAGCGTAGCTCGAGTTACCGATTCAATTGAGGTGCTCAGCTATGCTGACCATGTAAGGGAGTAAATAGTTGGCTGTTCATTACCTTAGACAATTGACCGATCCTGGTGCTCTTGCTTGTTTCGGAACAGCAAGAGAAGAGATGGCCCAAAAGTAAAGCCCTCTAGGCGGGTTTTACCGCCCGTCACTGTTTAGCGTATCACCCGCCACAACTAATGTACAGCTTTAGTTGTGTACTCGTAAACAGTTTTAGCGGGAGCAGGATTTGAACCTGCGACTTCAAGATTATGAGCCTCGCGAGCTACCAGACTGCTCTATCCCGCATTTAATTGATTCGAGGCGTACCGTTTTTGCTTCTGCTCAGTGTTTGGCTGTCTGAGGAACACGAGCAACCCTTTTTGATTCTCGAGCCTGTGCTTCTCGAAGTTGAGTAAGCGAACGAACAAAAGGTTGTGTTTACTTAACGCTTCTTGTTTATCCAACACTAAGATTTTTTAAAACGTATCTACCATTGTAACAAAAGCAGGGTGTGTTTGTCTAGTCTGGCAAAAAAAAATTGTAAATTTACCCTAGATTACCGACTACCGGAACTTAGCTTTTGTTCATTAGTTGAATTGCGAGACTATATAACAATTTCAAGCAGCTTTCTTGGCTTGCGCTCACAAAACCGAATATCTCACCGATGCAAACCAAGCCTCGCTAGAGCGAGAGTAAGCAAAGTTTTAGCAAAACTTTGCACACAAAATCTTCGATTTTGTGAGCATTTCGCTAAGTACCCCAACTGAGCAAAGGCCGAAAGTACATTCCGGTTCTCTACTGGCTCTGCCAAGAGTAAGTTCCGCGACCCGGAACTCCAAACTCGAGCTACGCTCGAGTTACCGGTTACCGGAACTTACCCTAACTCTGGCTTCTAAGCCCTCAGAACCCCCTCCTTGGTTTTGCTACGCAGAACCAAGGAGGGGGTTCTGAAAATTTAAGTTAGGGCACCGATCTGGCTGCTAAAGCTGTGCTTTAGCAAGCCGTGCTCTTTTTGCTCTAGCTCCGCTAGAGCATAGAAAGCAAGCGGTGGCCCGGGCGTGCTTGGACCTTTTACGTCCAACTAAGAGCTGCGCTTGGCAAAAAAGGGGGATATAACCAAATCGCTTGCTAAAGCTGCGCAAAAGCAGCCGCTTATAATCAATTGTACCCTTCGGTAACTTCCACTTACACTTTCGCTCACTTAGAACTCCTTTGGGGTTACCGGGAACCCCTTTGGGGTTACCGGAACTCCGTTCCGGCAATTTTGCTTAGCAAAAGTGCGTGCGCGTAGCTCGAGTTTACAATTCAAGCGATAGCCGAACCTCTGTGACCCGGAACTAAGTTCCGGCAAACACGTAGAAAGTAAAAAAAGTTTAAACTACAAAAGAGTTAAAAACCCCTACTAAAAGTACAAGAAGAACCCACAAGCCTAAGCCCGAGAAAAGCGGACCCTTATTTTGTGTCCACCCTTCAGGGGAAGCAAACACAACTGGAACTCCAATAACTAGAAGAAAAGAAAGGCCAACGAAGGCAAGCAGTGTCAATTGAAAAATGAAAGTCATATTACTACTATGAATAAATTACAATTTTTAAATGTCTCACTTTTGCTTAGCAAAAGTGGCCCTTTGTGAGAGCGGTGACGCGCCGTAACTTTCGCGAACTTAAACTTTCGCTAGGCTGACCCGGCAACTCGAGCGTAGCTCGAGTTGCCGGGTCCTAAGTTAGCAAAGCGAAAGTTCGAACGTAGTTCCGGCTGTTCTTGTTTTTGCGAGCAAAAACAAGAGCATTGTACGGCGGGCAAGTAAGAGCACCCGGTTACCACTCGTGCTAGCAACCTGTTAAGCTTAGCACAAGCTTGAAGGGGGTTAAGGTAGAGCACCCTACTATTTTAGTTTCGCTAAAACGAAGCTAGGTTGCCGGAACGTAGTTCCGGTTACCCCGAAGAGGCGAACTCCCGAATGGCTTTCGGTACCCGAAAGTTTGGCGCGAAGCGCCTAGAGCACCCAAAACGTAGTTCCGGGTCCCACACCTGAGAGTCACCAATTGGTTGTGTAGCAACCTAAAAGGTTGATTTTCAAGTTTTATTATACATCTAGTATACAAATCCTGCCTTTTTATTCAAGAATCGGTTTATTTGCTTACTAAACTTTGGGCCCTTTAAGCCGGTGCTAAGCCTAAGGTTATAACACGGACGCCGCACTCGAACGAGGCGAAGGGCTTGCTCTGACCCGGAACTCCAAACTCGAGCTACGCTCGAGTTACCGGTTGCCGGAACTCTGTTCCGGCAATTTTGCTAAGCAAAACAAAATAAGCCCTAGCTGTGCTAGAGTTAGCTCACCCTTTGGGTGAAGAAGCTACTTTATTGAGCCCTTAGTACTTGCTCTTGCTCTGTGGCCTACAGCAAAGCAGAGCAAAAGAAGCTCTCGATTTTGCTAAAGCGAAAGTTTGGTTGCTCGCAAGCCCAAAGCAAAAGCAAGAGCCTATAGAAAACAAGTACTTACAACTAGTTAGAAAGAACCAGTTCAGCCCATCCTAAATCTTGGAGTGATTGATTACGGCGTAATGGACGAGTTACTAATTCTAATATATCACGCGAATTTGTAAAACCGTGAATTTGAGCAAATGTAAATTCAACAGACCATTTTGTGCTAATTCCTCTCGCTTCAAGTGGATTAGCATGAGCCATACCGGTAATAGCTAAATCGGGTCTTAACTCGCGAATTCGTTGTATTTGATGGTAATTATCTGGCTTTTCAACTATACGTGGAATGGGCACCTTCATTTCTCGACAGGTTGCCTCTAGAAGAGCTAACTCCGCTGCTTGAAACCTTTTATCCATATAAGGAATACCTATTTCGTATACAGTCATTCCACACCGTATTAAAAACCTAGCTAATGATATTTCAAACAAATTATCACCCATAAAAAAGACAGATTTACCTCGAACAAGCTGCAAATAATCTTCAAGACCAGCCCAGATTTGATTCTCTCTTTTTTCTAAACCTTGAGGAATTATACCAAAAACAGAACATATTTTCTCCACCCAAGCTCGTGTTCCATCTGGTCCAATAGGAAACGGGGCTCCTATGAGTTTACAACGTCGTCGACGTAATAAGGTTGTTGCTGTTCGACTTAAAAAAGGATTAACCCCGCAAACATAAACGCCTTCGCCAAGAGCCGGTAACTCAGTATATCTTTGAGATGGTAACCATCCAGATACCGTGATTCCTTGACGTTGTAACTCCATCGTTAATTGATTTGTCACAGTACTAGGTAACGATCCAAAAAGAACCAAAGGCGGATGTTGGACGAAGCCGGGTACTTGCTCAGCTACGCTGAGCACGGCACTCGATTTAAGCTCTAAGCTATTTGGAGCTTTTTTAGTAGCTTCCACACCTATATTTGCTTCCATCGCGGATTGTTCAACAGAATTAAGTCTGGGTGCGCGAACCGGAACTACGTTTTGGGTAGACTCTCCGCCGGCGCGGCACGCTTCCTGTTCAGTCTTAGATAATGGCGGGCAGCGATGAGCCATTGCTGCTAACACCGTGTCCTCTCCTTGTGTAAAGGCGTAATCTAATCCATTTGCTCGGGCTACCACAATAGGAATACCAATATCTGTTTCTAGTCTTGGTGCCATCCCTTCCAAATCCATTTTAATTATTTCGGTTGTGCAAGTACCAATCCAGATAATGACACTTGGATTCCTATCTTGTTTAATCTTTAAACAAATTCTTTTTAATTCTTTATAGTCAGTAAGTTGAGCCGATATATCGCCTTCCTCCAACTCGGCCATTGCGTAGCGTGGCTCTGCAAAAATCATTACGCCTAATGCATTTTGTAAGAAATATCCACATGTTTTTGTTCCTATAACAAGGAAGAAACTGTCTTCTATATTTTGGTATAACCAGGCTACGCAACTAATAGGGCAAAAAGTATGGTAATTTCCAGTTTCACAATCAATTTTTAAAGTGCTTGAGGGAAGAGAACCGGCCAGACTTGGCTTTGTTAAGTCTGGCACACCTTCAGCAAGTTGAACGGAGTTCGACCTGCAAGTAAAGTGTGATCTCAGTTCGGGCTCCGCCAGTTGGCTTCGCTTTGAGCAAAGTAACCGAACCCCGTAACCCTTCGTGTCCGCTCTTTCTCTAAGCCCGAAGGGCCAAGCTTTACTCACCTTTGCTTGGCAAAGGTGAGTAAAGCCTTTTGCTCTGCTACGCAGAGCAAGGGCAAGAGGCGACGTTGAGTTTTTACTTAAAGGTGAGCGCGGTGCCGGAACGTACCTCCGGTTGTCGTGTTCAGCCGCCGACTGAGCAAGAAGGGTTTGCACCCGAAGGGTGCAAGCGCTACCGTTAGATCGAGCCCAAGCCAAATTTAGAGGTGAATGCCGGAATGGAGCAACTTTCGCGAATCGAAAGTTTGGCTGGTGTGCAGCCCAAAGTAGCGGGCGCCCACAGTTTGGTAGAGGTAAACGAGTAGAGAGGGGTAAATTGTCTTTAATAACCATTGAGTAAATTCTAGACATTTTATAAGTAATTTCTTTAGTATACTTTGGTTGCCGGTAACTCGAGCTACGCTCGAGTTTAGAGTTACGGTAGTTCCTTTGGAACTCAGCGCAGCTTTATATGTCCTAGGTGCGATTCGGCAACTCTAAGCTGAACTTTCGCTAGGCTAACGTTCGCCATCACTTTTGCTAACCAAAAGTGCTGCTCAGCCGAAGGCTGAGCAACCCGAAGGGGGATTACCGGTAACTCGAGCTACGCTCGAGTTTGGAGTTCCGGTAACCCCAAAGGGGCCACTTTTGCGTAGCAAAAGTGACAGCGAAAGTTCAAGTTCAAGTTAGCCTAGCGAAAGTTCGCGTACCTCGAGTTCGGCCGTGTTCAGCTTTTTGCTCAACCAAAGGGTGAGCAAGCAGGCCTGTGCTTGATAACTTTCGCTCACAAAATCTTCGATTTTGTGTACGAAAGTTTGTGCTCTTGCTTTACTTGCTCTGCTTGCTCTTGTGTGAACTCTAGCGAAGCTAGAGTTACCGTATGGGGGGGTGACAAGAGCAAGCAGAGCAAGTAAAGCAAGAGCACCCGGTTAGCAAGAGCTCCGTTTGGCAAAAGCCAGACAGAAATTGGTCAATAATCAAATATTATTTTATACCATCATGAAATCAAGTGATTCAGTAGACTCATCTTTTTTATCGCTCTCAACTAAGCCAGCGGTCGGTGGATTTAAATAGAAATCCGATAATAAACTAAAGAGTTCACGATCTGGGAGTTCTTTTGGTACCACACCTTCTGGTTGAGAAAGCAGTTGATCTGCAATATTTAAGTAATAGTCGCAGACATAGTATAAGGATTGTTCTGATTCAGCCATTTCAAAAAGGGTTTTTCCTTTAACACGAGAGACCCTAACATCTTCAATTAAAGGTAAGACTTCTAGTACAGGCATTTTACAATGTTCTACATATTTATCAATCAAATCTCGTTTTGAAGTTCGATTTCCAATCAGACCTGCTAAGCGCAGAGGGTGTGTACGCGCTTTCTCTCGAACAGAGGCAACAATTCTGTTTGCTGCAAATAGACCATCAAAACCGTTATCAGTCACGATCAAACAATAATCAGCATAATTTAAAGGTGCCGCAAAACCCCCACAAACAACGTCACCTAACACGTCAAATAGAATAACGTCATATTCATGAAACGCATTAAGTTCTCGTAGTAATTTAACAGTCTCACCAACGACATACCCTCCACAACCAGCGCCTGCTGGTGGACCCCCCGCCTCGACGCAGTCCACTCCACCATATCCTTGATAGATGACATCTTCGGCCCATACATCTTCATAATGGTAATCTTTTGCTTGTAGGGTATCAATAATAGTTGGTATTAAAAAACCAGTTAACGTAAAAGTACTATCATGTTTTGGATCACATCCAATTTGTAAAACTTTCTTTCCACGTCTTGATAAGGCTATCGAGATATTACAACTAGTCGTTGATTTACCTATTCCACCTTTTCCATAAACAGCTAATTTCATAAAATTATCTCCTTTTTTAGTAGTATCTCTAAGCTGATCCAGCTAGCTGAGTTTAGCTCTTGCTCTAGAGGTTGCGCTGCTCTTGCTCTTGTTCGCCTTACAGGCGAACAAGAGCAAGAGCAAGTAGTGGGGCAAAACCTGTAACTCGCTGAGCAAGTTTTTGCTCACCCTTCGGTAACTCAAGCTACGCCTCTGTGACCCGGAACTCTGTTCCGGGTCACAGAGGTGAAGCGAAAGTTCAAGTTTAAGTTACCCCGGTAACCAACAAAAGAACGGTAAGAGCAGTCGAAAGATACTTGTTTGATTATAAGAAATAGTATACATCAAGAGAAGTGTTGGACAACCTATGTTTTACAAAGTTTACTCAAAATATAAGTTAGATGAATAACACTATGGTCTAAGTTGTCTCACTTTTGCTAAGCAAAAGTGGCCGGAACGTAGTTTCGACGCCCAGACTAGATCGTCTGAACAAATTCGTTAAGGGTTTCTTGTGTTATCTGAGAGGGCTAAAGTACCCTATTAGCAAGGCGCTTGCTAAAGCTGCGCAAAAGCAAGCGCCTAATTGCTTATTGTCGTTGATTGTACGTAAAAGATCGTCTATACTACACTTGTTAATCAGAAAAAATTATTATATATGCATACTTGGACCGTAAGGGTAAGCTAGTAGACCCCTTCGTATAGCCCCTCTGGGTTAGTATTAGACCCTAAGATCTAGTAACAGCTCTGCTTGCTTGTGCGCAGCTTTAGCAAGTGCTCTAGGGGGCAAAGCAGCCAAACTTGAACTTTCGCTTCGCTAACTTAAACTTTCGCTCACAAAATCGAAGATTTTGTGTGCGAGAGTTTAATTGCCGGAACGGAGTTCCGGTTACCCTCACTTTTGCTCACAAAATCGAAGATTTTGTGTGCGAAAGTGACTAAGTTAACGCTTTAGCGAAAGTTCGAGCAAAAGCAAGCAGAGCAAGAAAATTTGGTGGCGGTATGTACATGGTCAAAGCACGGCAATCCAAGCCATATAAAAACTCCGCTTAAGCGTTAGGGCGCCACACTGAACCCCTACGGGGTTACCGGAACGTAGTTCCGGCAACGACTAGTAAACTAGAAAAAGAATGACTATTAACACATTTACAACAAAAAATAACGAAAATTTATTACTCTTCTCCTTGGGTTCCTTCGGAACCAAAGTGGCGACTAAGTCGTCCTTGCTTCTGCTGCGCAAAAGCAATTGCCGGAACTTCGTTCCGGCAATTGCTTCTGCTACGCAGAAGCAAGGAGAGGGTTTCAACCAGAAGTCTGTTCCGGCTCCGCCGCAGGCGCACTGCTTAGCTGGCCGCCGACGCGGTCGAGTTGAGGCTCTTACTAATCGAACAGAAGCGGCTCCAGGCTCGAGTGTAGATCAAGTTAAAACGAACGGTAAACCCGTTGATGATAATGGAGTACGACCCGTTTTCCCTTTTACAGCGATAGTTGGGCAAGAAGAAATGAAGCTTGCTCTCATTTTAAATGTTATTGACCCAAAAATTGGGGGAGTAATGATTATGGGAGACCGTGGGACAGGTAAATCTACTACTGTACGTGCTCTTGTTGATCTTCTTCCAAATATTGAAGTAGTACGTAATGATCCTTTTAACTCGGACCCTTATGATTTAGAGCTGATGAGTCAAGAGGTTCGGGAAAGACGAAATCAGGAGGAAACATTAGAAACCACAAAGAAAAAAATATGTATGGTCGACTTACCGTTAGGGGCAACAGAAGACCGGGTATGTGGAACTATAGATATTGAGAAAGCATTAACAGAAGGAGTCAAAGCTTTTGAGCCAGGACTTTTAGCAAAAGCGAATCGGGGTATCTTATATGTCGATGAGGTTAATCTTTTAGATGATCATCTTGTAGACGTGCTTTTAGATTCTGCAGCATCGGGTTGGAACACTGTAGAACGTGAAGGAATCTCTATTAGTCACCCAGCGCGCTTTATACTTGTAGGATCTGGTAATCCGGAAGAAGGGGAGCTGCGACCTCAGCTGCTAGATAGATTTGGGATGCATGCCCAGATAGGCACCGTAAAAGAACCACATCTACGTGTAAAGATTGTGGAACAAAGAGCTCAATTCGATGAATCACCAACTCTTTTACGTGATCAATATGCACAGTCTCAAGATGAGCTTACGAACAAAATAAAGGCTGCTCGTGAATTGCGAAGTAAAGTTGAAATGGACTATGACTTAAGAATGAAGGTTTCAGAGGTTTGCTCTGAGCTGAATGTAGACGGGTTACGAGGTGATATTGTTACTAATCGAGCAAGTCAAGCTATTGCGGCATTCGAAGAACGTGTAAACGTAACCCCTCAAGATATTTTTCGTGTTATTCCACTTTGTTTACGGCATCGTTTGCGTAAAGACCCGTTAGAATCAATTGACTCAGGAGATAAAGTAAAAGATGTTTTTAAAAGAGTGTTTGGGTTTAATTAACCACTTAATAGGTTGTTTTGTTAAGGACGCTCTTGTTCAGTTTAACCAAGCAGCTTTCGCTTGACTGCCGGAACGGAGCAACTTTCGCTCACAAAATCTTTGATTTTGTGAGCGAAAGTTGCTCCGTTCCGGCAATTGGTTCTGCCTAGCAGAATCAAGGAGGGGCCACTTTTGCTTCGCAAAAGTGACTGAAAGTTTAAGTTCGGCTCAGATGGTCGCTGTGGATTTGATCGTTAGCACTTAAAACTTTTAGATAAAAGCTATAGCAAATTAGTATTTTTTTTGATAAACTACTTTTTAATATTTGTTGTATAGTTAAAACTAAACCAAAAATTTAGTTAGAGATCTGCCTACCTGAACCCTGGAAGTAAAGCGAAGCCTAACAGAAGCTACTTTTACTTTGCTTAGCAAAGTATCTCTATTTGCTCAGCTTGCTTTTGCTCTACTAGAGTAGAGCAAAAGCAGCTTTAGCTTTGGTAGAGTTAGGAACGTACTTCCAGGCTCGGTCTCCGGGAAGTAAGGCCGACTTCAAACTTCCGCTTTGCTCACTTTTGCTAAGCAAAAGTGGCCCGATCCTAAGTTCCGGGTCTAAGTCAGACGCTCACTTTCCCGAAGGCCGAATGGCTTACGTTAAAGCGAAAGTTTCGCGCGAAGCGCGTAAAGGTCGGCTGCTTTTGCGCAGCTTTAGCAAGCCGTACGGGCCCAGAAACCCAAGGTGTTGCTCACTTACACTTTCGCACACAAAATCGAAGATTTTGTGTGCGAAAGTATAAGTTGCCCAAAGGGTAGATCTCGCAAACAAAGAGGATATGGCGGAATTGGTAGACGCAACGGACTTAAAAATAGAAGAGTCTGGTACTCTTTTGAGCGCCCTTAAAGTAATTTAAGGGGTGAATGCTCCCAAAATCAGGGGAAAAAGAGATCTTTTAATCCTGAGTCAAGTTATCTAGGTGCTACGCCGGAACTAAGTTACGGCCACTTTTGCTTAGCAAAAGTGAGGCAACTTAAAATGAATAAAGGCGTCCGTAACGGGCTACTAACACGTAGGAATTTTACCTTGGCTAGAGTTAAACGTCGCAACTGCGTTCCGGCTAAAAGGTAAGCTTTTGTTAAGGGCTTGCTCTAGGCCCTGAACCGGTAACTCTCACTTACAACCCGCACTTTCGCTCACAAAATCGAATATTTTGTGTGCGAAAGTGACAGCAAAGCGTCACTTTTGCTTAGCAAAAGTGTGTGCGCGTAGCTCGAGTTTGGAGTTCCGATAAGCGGAACTTCGAACTCGAGCGAAGGTAGAGTGTACAGCCTCTAGGGCGCAAAGCAGACAAACTTTCGCACACAAAATCTTCGATTTTGTGTGCGAAAACCTTTTCCCGTAAATCCGTGGAACTATTCAAATAAAGATAAAAGATGCAGAGACTCAATGGGAGCTATCCTAGCACTGAACTTTGAAAATAGAGATATAGCTTTGTAATGTGGTCGAAGGCGTTACGATTAGGTTATAGGCTCGTCGAGCTATTGCATGCTCGCTAGAAAGGCGAGCATGCGCAACAAAATGCTAGCGCCCTACGGACCCGTTCTTACCTTCTTGCGCGAACTCGAGTTCCGGGTAAGAATTACCGAAGGGTAACCGAGCGGGCCGCCAGCGGCCCCGTACTTGGCCAGCGTGGCGTAGCTGAACATGGCGAACTTGAGCCAAGCTCGAGTTCGCCGAGCGTACGCAGTCAAGGCGGGTACAATGCGGTTACAATCGGGCCGCTTTGTGGCGATACTAGTGTTTCACAAAAAGTTGGCTGCTTTGCAGCCTCAATTGCTAAAGGATAAAGAGAGAGTCCACTACGGGTTTTTTGGGTGGGCACGTGGTTTAGTTTATAAATATTAGCTCGAGTTAGAGTGCCTTACCCTAAGAAGCTTAAACAATTTTGTCAGTTAGTGAAAATCCGTTGATTTATTAAATCGTGAGGGTTCAAGTCCCTCTATCCTCAAAAAATCGATAATGGATTATCGACGTAGGCAATTGTTGAAGCAAACACGTTTGCTTCCCTTCACAAGACCTACTACAAATAATTTTGTGTTAAAGTGCCGCTAGTCGGACTTGAACCGACATGAGATGTCTCGTGACATTTTGAATGTCATGTGTCTACCATTCCACCATAGCGGCATAGCAATAATACAACCTACACAGAGGCTGGTAACTCTAGCGAAGCTAGAGTTACCGGCATTGGGTTGCTTTGGAACCAAAGTGGCGACTAAGTCGTCCTTGCTTCTGCGTAGCAGAAGCAAGGAAGGGGTTCAGAGCCTTGGGTAACCAAAACGCCGCAGCACCAGAACTGACAGGCCAGAACTATGTTTCGGTTGGCCGCGCTCCAGAACTTGCTGAGCAAGTTCTGGAGCACGCCGGAAATATGTTCTGGGTGGCTCGAAGCGCACCGCGCCGCTTTGCCCACCACTACTCCCGCCCTACCCTCGAGGTATACTGAGCCGCTCCTTGGCGCGGTTCTCGCTCGGCCGATAGTAACCTAAGTTCTAACTCTAGCTTCGCTAGAGTTCGAGCAAAAGTATTAGAACCTCGACTATACTAAATTCTACGATCTTTAATTACGCCTTACAAAAACGTAAGCTTTTATATAGGTTTTATTGTTACCCTTCCGTAATTTGAACTTTTACTTCCGTAAAAGGCCTCTTTTAAAGTTTGCTCACTTTCGCTTCGCTGACCCGGAACGTACTTCCGGTCACTTTTGCTTAGCAAAAGTGATTTCGCAAAAGTGACTGAGTGTGCAACCTAAGCGGAACGTACTTTCGAGAGACTAGCACGCGGTGAATTACTGGCACCAAACTATTTTCCCAGCAGGTCACCCTACAAGTATTTTCGCCTTCAAATCATTTCACCACCAAGTTCGGTATGGGTTGGTGTGGTTCTAATTTAACTGGGGCACCAGTAAGTATATATTAGTATATACTTATTTTATACTTTTGTCAACTACTGTCAAATAACCCAGCCTACCAGAACGTACCTCCAACAGTGAGGGGAGTACTCGCGCTTTGCGCGATTGTCCGAAGTACACTCGGCTAGATTGTCGGCGGCCGAACGAAGCTTCTTTCTCTAACTTTAACTGTGCCAGAGCCGCCCCTTGCTTAAACTTGCTCTTGCTCTAGGCTCTGTGACCCGGAACGTAGTTCCGGACACTTTTGCTTTGCAAAAGTGCTGCTCAGCCGAAGGCTGAGCAACCCCTTTGTAACTCTAACTTTCGCTCTAGCGAAGCGAAAGTGCGAGCAAGCAGAGCACGAACTCTAACTTGAACTTTCGCTTCGCTAACGTAAACTTAAATTTGAACTTTCGCTTCTGACCCGAAATTTCGTTCCGGTTACCAGAACTCCGTTCCGGTAATTACTTATGCATAGTATAAGCAAGGAGGGGGTTCTAAGTGTGAAAGTTTAAGTTAGCGAAGCGAAAGTTTAAGTTAGCCTAGAGCGAGTTCGCGTACCTCGAGTTGCCGCTGTTTTTGCTTGCAAAAACAAGAACAAGAAAGGTGTAAGCACAGGCCGGGTTGATCATCATTCAGTTGATCAAGAATAGGAAGGGGGACGTCGCGATCAGCTAGCAACATCTTTTGGTTGCAAAGCAACAGGGAGTATTTAGATGCGCCGCGATTTTACGCTTCAGGTAGGACTTGAACCTACGACCAATCGATTAACAGTCGACCGCTCTACCACTGAGCTACTAAAGCCACCGTTTAGCTGTATTTTAGATTTCGGTTATGAACTGCGCACCGCAAACTCGAGCAAAGCTCGAGTTACCGAAAAGCCCTTGGGTAAGTGACTACTTTACGCTGCGCTCTATGGCCCACTACAAAAAGATTTATACTTACTTTGTACTTAGAAGAATATTTTACTAAATAAAACCCAGTAAATCAATCCCGTAATTATGGCGCAGTCCAATCGGTTAACCAAATAGATTTCGCTGCGCTAACTCTAGCGAAGCTAGAGTTCGTCGTAACCGGGTGTTCTTGCTCAGCAGAGCTGAGCACGAACAAAAGTATCGCTTGGTCTTGGTGTGATGTGATTACGCAACCCAAAGCTCGCAGTCAGTCGGTGTTCTTCTAGGTCAGTACGTGTTAAATAAGGTAACGCATTTACCACCCTTCAGGGGGGAGGGGGCAACCGGCAATTCCGCTCACTTTTGCTTCGCGAAAGTGAGCGAAGCAAAAGTGAGCGGAATTGCCGGAACGGGGTTCCGGGTACCCGTTCTCGAACTCGAGGTACGCTCGAGTTACCAAAGGCTGAACAAGAAGGGGGCAAAAAACTCCCGCAGGCAGTTACCGTAACTCCAAACTCGAGCGTACCTCGAGTTACCGGTCAACGGAACAGAGTTCCGCGTCACAGGGGTGAAGCGAAAGTGTGGAGTTCCGGCCTGTCTTTTGAGTTCCAAAGGAACTACCGGAACGAAGTTCCGGTAACACTTTTTCTAATGTATACTCTTCAAATAGTACTCTTTTTTACCCTTGGCCGGACTTGAACCGGCATGCCGTTAAGCGCCAGTTCCTAAAACTGGTGTGACTACCATTCCACCACAAGGGCCAAAAGAAGAAAACCGTAAACCGCCAATTTAAATCGCCAATAAAACTTAGACTTGCTCTGCTCTCACTTTTGCTAAGCAAAAGTGCTGCTCAGCCTTCGGCTGAGCAACCCTTTGGGGTTACCGGAACTCCAAACTCGAGCTACGCTCGAGTTACCGGCAACCGCGATTTATCTTATTGGGTCGAAGATCTAGGCTCTACGTGCCCACCAAGGTCAGTTCTTACATGGGCAACTTTCGCACACAAAATCGAAGATTTTGTGAGCGAAAGTTTGGCTGCTTTGCGCCCTAGAGGCCGTACACTCTACCTTCGCTCGAGTTCGAAGTTCCGCTTATCGGAACTCCAAACTCGAGCTACGCGCACGCATTTTTGCTTAGCAAAAGTGACGCTTTGCTGTCACTTTCGCTTCGCGAAAGTTTCCCCTTCGTCACTTTCGCGAAGCGAAAGTGCGGGTTGTAAGTGAGAGTTACCGGTTCAGGGCCTAGAGCAAGCCCTCACTTACACTTTCGCTCACAAAATCGAAGATTTTGTGTGCGAAAGTGCGCGACTCCGTTCCGTACTTAATTAGCTCTACTAAAAAAAGGATTTTTTTATGTACTCCTAGTACTATACAGCACTCGTATTACCATGTCAATATGTGCACTTGTCTGGCTAACTTGGCACATGCTTATACGCTTCTTAAAGACTGGCTGATTTCTAAAGCCTGTGGTAATTTTCTACTTTAAAATAAAAGAAAGTGCACTTGGTTTTACCTGGGCAGAGCTTTTCTTGGTAACTTAAACTTTTGCTTAGCAAAAGTTTGTGATCGAACTCTAACTTGGACTTTCGCGTGCTCAGCGAAGCTGAGCACGCGAAAGTCCAAGTTAGAGTTCTGCCCCTTGCTTACTCTTTATGCTCTAGCCATGCTAGAGCATAAAGAGCACGGCGAAGTAGAAGTACGTTCTGGGTGCAAAACGTACTTTTGGCGTAACGCGTAGAGATAAGCACAGCTTTACTACTTTGGTGTGCTGCTCTCACTTTTGCTAAGCAAAAGTGCTGCTCAGCCTTCGGCTGAGCAACCCTTTGGGGTTACCGGAACTCCAAACTCGAGCTACGCTCGAGTTACCGGCAACCGCGATTTATCTTATTGGGTCGAAGATCTAGGCTCTACGTGCCCACCAAGGTCAGTTCTTACATGGGCAACTTTCGCACACAAAATCGAAGATTTTGTGAGCGAAAGTTTGGCTGCTTTGCGCCCTAGAGGCCGTACACTCTACCTTCGCTCGAGTTCGAAGTTCCGCTTATCGGAACTCCAAACTCGAGCTACGCGCACGCATTTTTGCTTAGCAAAAGTGACGCTTTGCTGTCACTTTCGCTTCGCGAAAGTTTCCCCTTCGTCACTTTCGCGAAGCGAAAGTGCGGGTTGTAAGTGAGAGTTACCGGTTCAGGGCCTAGAGCAAGCCCTCACTTACACTTTCGCTCACAAAATCGAAGATTTTGTGTGCGAAAGTGCGCGACTCCGTTCCGTACTTAATTAGCTCTACTAAAAAAAGGATTTTTTTATGTACTCCTAGTACTATACAGCACTCGTATTACCATGTCAATATGTGCACTTGTCTGGCTAACTTGGCACATGCTTATACGCTTCTTAAAGACTGGCTGATTTCTAAAGCCTGTGGTAATTTTCTACTTTAAAATAAAAGAAAGTGCACTTGGTTTTACCTGGGCAGAGCTTTTCTTGGTAACTTAAACTTTTGCTTAGCAAAAGTTTGTGATCGAACTCTAACTTGGACTTTCGCGTGCTCAGCGAAGCTGAGCACGCGAAAGTCCAAGTTAGAGTTCTGCCCCTTGCTTACTCTTTATGCTCTAGCCATGCTAGAGCATAAAGAGCACGGCGAAGTAGAAGTACGTTCTGGGTGCAAAACGTACTTTTGGCGTAACGCGTAGAGATAAGCACAGCTTTACTACTTTGGTGTGCTGCTCTCACTTTTGCTAAGCAAAAGTGCTGCTCAGCCTTCGGCTGAGCAACCCTTTGGGGTTACCGGAACTCCAAACTCGAGCTACGCTCGAGTTACCGGCAACCGCGATTTATCTTATTGGGTCGAAGATCTAGGCTCTACGTGCCCACCAAGGTCAGTTCTTACATGGGCAACTTTCGCACACAAAATCGAAGATTTTGTGAGCGAAAGTTTGGCTGCTTTGCGCCCTAGAGGCCGTACACTCTACCTTCGCTCGAGTTCGAAGTTCCGCTTATCGGAACTCCAAACTCGAGCTACGCGCACGCATTTTTGCTTAGCAAAAGTGACGCTTTGCTGTCACTTTCGCTTCGCGAAAGTTTCCCCTTCGTCACTTTCGCGAAGCGAAAGTGCGGGTTGTAAGTGAGAGTTACCGGTTCAGGGCCTAGAGCAAGCCCTCACTTACACTTTCGCTCACAAAATCGAAGATTTTGTGTGCGAAAGTGCGCGACTCCGTTCCGTACTTAATTAGCTCTACTAAAAAAAGGATTTTTTTATGTACTCCTAGTACTATACAGCACTCGTATTACCATGTCAATATGTGCACTTGTCTGGCTAACTTGGCACATGCTTATACGCTTCTTAAAGACTGGCTGATTTCTAAAGCCTGTGGTAATTTTCTACTTTAAAATAAAAGAAAGTGCACTTGGTTTTACCTGGGCAGAGCTTTTCTTGGTAACTTAAACTTTTGCTTAGCAAAAGTTTGTGATCGAACTCTAACTTGGACTTTCGCGTGCTCAGCGAAGCTGAGCACGCGAAAGTCCAAGTTAGAGTTCTGCCCCTTGCTTACTCTTTATGCTCTAGCCATGCTAGAGCATAAAGAGCACGGCGAAGTAGAAGTACGTTCTGGGTGCAAAACGTACTTTTGGCGTAACGCGTAGAGATAAGCACAGCTTTACTACTTTGGTGTGCTGCTCTCACTTTTGCTAAGCAAAAGTGCTGCTCAGCCTTCGGCTGAGCAACCCTTTGGGGTTACCGGAACTCCAAACTCGAGCTACGCTCGAGTTACCGGCAACCGCGATTTATCTTATTGGGTCGAAGATCTAGGCTCTACGTGCCCACCAAGGTCAGTTCTTACATGGGCAACTTTCGCACACAAAATCGAAGATTTTGTGAGCGAAAGTTTGGCTGCTTTGCGCCCTAGAGGCCGTACACTCTACCTTCGCTCGAGTTCGAAGTTCCGCTTATCGGAACTCCAAACTCGAGCTACGCGCACGCATTTTTGCTTAGCAAAAGTGACGCTTTGCTGTCACTTTCGCTTCGCGAAAGTTTCCCCTTCGTCACTTTCGCGAAGCGAAAGTGCGGGTTGTAAGTGAGAGTTACCGGTTCAGGGCCTAGAGCAAGCCCTCACTTACACTTTCGCTCACAAAATCGAAGATTTTGTGTGCGAAAGTGCGCGACTCCGTTCCGTACTTAATTAGCTCTACTAAAAAAAGGATTTTTTTATGTACTCCTAGTACTATACAGCACTCGTATTACCATGTCAATATGTGCACTTGTCTGGCTAACTTGGCACATGCTTATACGCTTCTTAAAGACTGGCTGATTTCTAAAGCCTGTGGTAATTTTCTACTTTAAAATAAAAGAAAGTGCACTTGGTTTTACCTGGGCAGAGCTTTTCTTGGTAACTTAAACTTTTGCTTAGCAAAAGTTTGTGATCGAACTCTAACTTGGACTTTCGCGTGCTCAGCGAAGCTGAGCACGCGAAAGTCCAAGTTAGAGTTCTGCCCCTTGCTTACTCTTTATGCTCTAGCCATGCTAGAGCATAAAGAGCACGGCGAAGTAGAAGTACGTTCTGGGTGCAAAACGTACTTTTGGCGTAACGCGTAGAGATAAGCACAGCTTTACTACTTTGGTGTGCTGCTCTCACTTTTGCTAAGCAAAAGTGCTGCTCAGCCTTCGGCTGAGCAACCCTTTGGGGTTACCGGAACTCCAAACTCGAGCTACGCTCGAGTTACCGGCAACCGCGATTTATCTTATTGGGTCGAAGATCTAGGCTCTACGTGCCCACCAAGGTCAGTTCTTACATGGGCAACTTTCGCACACAAAATCGAAGATTTTGTGAGCGAAAGTTTGGCTGCTTTGCGCCCTAGAGGCCGTACACTCTACCTTCGCTCGAGTTCGAAGTTCCGCTTATCGGAACTCCAAACTCGAGCTACGCGCACGCATTTTTGCTTAGCAAAAGTGACGCTTTGCTGTCACTTTCGCTTCGCGAAAGTTTCCCCTTCGTCACTTTCGCGAAGCGAAAGTGCGGGTTGTAAGTGAGAGTTACCGGTTCAGGGCCTAGAGCAAGCCCTCACTTACACTTTCGCTCACAAAATCGAAGATTTTGTGTGCGAAAGTGCGCGACTCCGTTCCGTACTTAATTAGCTCTACTAAAAAAAGGATTTTTTTATGTACTCCTAGTACTATACAGCACTCGTATTACCATGTCAATATGTGCACTTGTCTGGCTAACTTGGCACATGCTTATACGCTTCTTAAAGACTGGCTGATTTCTAAAGCCTGTGGTAATTTTCTACTTTAAAATAAAAGAAAGTGCACTTGGTTTTACCTGGGCAGAGCTTTTCTTGGTAACTTAAACTTTTGCTTAGCAAAAGTTTGTGATCGAACTCTAACTTGGACTTTCGCGTGCTCAGCGAAGCTGAGCACGCGAAAGTCCAAGTTAGAGTTCTGCCCCTTGCTTACTCTTTATGCTCTAGCCATGCTAGAGCATAAAGAGCACGGCGAAGTAGAAGTACGTTCTGGGTGCAAAACGTACTTTTGGCGTAACGCGTAGAGATAAGCACAGCTTTACTACTTTGGTGTGCTGCTCTCACTTTTGCTAAGCAAAAGTGCTGCTCAGCCTTCGGCTGAGCAACCCTTTGGGGTTACCGGAACTCCAAACTCGAGCTACGCTCGAGTTACCGGCAACCGCGATTTATCTTATTGGGTCGAAGATCTAGGCTCTACGTGCCCACCAAGGTCAGTTCTTACATGGGCAACTTTCGCACACAAAATCGAAGATTTTGTGAGCGAAAGTTTGGCTGCTTTGCGCCCTAGAGGCCGTACACTCTACCTTCGCTCGAGTTCGAAGTTCCGCTTATCGGAACTCCAAACTCGAGCTACGCGCACGCATTTTTGCTTAGCAAAAGTGACGCTTTGCTGTCACTTTCGCTTCGCGAAAGTTTCCCCTTCGTCACTTTCGCGAAGCGAAAGTGCGGGTTGTAAGTGAGAGTTACCGGTTCAGGGCCTAGAGCAAGCCCTCACTTACACTTTCGCTCACAAAATCGAAGATTTTGTGTGCGAAAGTGCGCGACTCCGTTCCGTACTTAATTAGCTCTACTAAAAAAAGGATTTTTTTATGTACTCCTAGTACTATACAGCACTCGTATTACCATGTCAATATGTGCACTTGTCTGGCTAACTTGGCACATGCTTATACGCTTCTTAAAGACTGGCTGATTTCTAAAGCCTGTGGTAATTTTCTACTTTAAAATAAAAGAAAGTGCACTTGGTTTTACCTGGGCAGAGCTTTTCTTGGTAACTTAAACTTTTGCTTAGCAAAAGTTTGTGATCGAACTCTAACTTGGACTTTCGCGTGCTCAGCGAAGCTGAGCACGCGAAAGTCCAAGTTAGAGTTCTGCCCCTTGCTTACTCTTTATGCTCTAGCCATGCTAGAGCATAAAGAGCACGGCGAAGTAGAAGTACGTTCTGGGTGCAAAACGTACTTTTGGCGTAACGCGTAGAGATAAGCACAGCTTTACTACTTTGGTGTGCTGCTCTCACTTTTGCTAAGCAAAAGTGCTGCTCAGCCTTCGGCTGAGCAACCCTTTGGGGTTACCGGAACTCCAAACTCGAGCTACGCTCGAGTTACCGGCAACCGCGATTTATCTTATTGGGTCGAAGATCTAGGCTCTACGTGCCCACCAAGGTCAGTTCTTACATGGGCAACTTTCGCACACAAAATCGAAGATTTTGTGAGCGAAAGTTTGGCTGCTTTGCGCCCTAGAGGCCGTACACTCTACCTTCGCTCGAGTTCGAAGTTCCGCTTATCGGAACTCCAAACTCGAGCTACGCGCACGCATTTTTGCTTAGCAAAAGTGACGCTTTGCTGTCACTTTCGCTTCGCGAAAGTTTCCCCTTCGTCACTTTCGCGAAGCGAAAGTGCGGGTTGTAAGTGAGAGTTACCGGTTCAGGGCCTAGAGCAAGCCCTCACTTACACTTTCGCTCACAAAATCGAAGATTTTGTGTGCGAAAGTGCGCGACTCCGTTCCGTACTTAATTAGCTCTACTAAAAAAAGGATTTTTTTATGTACTCCTAGTACTATACAGCACTCGTATTACCATGTCAATATGTGCACTTGTCTGGCTAACTTGGCACATGCTTATACGCTTCTTAAAGACTGGCTGATTTCTAAAGCCTGTGGTAATTTTCTACTTTAAAATAAAAGAAAGTGCACTTGGTTTTACCTGGGCAGAGCTTTTCTTGGTAACTTAAACTTTTGCTTAGCAAAAGTTTGTGATCGAACTCTAACTTGGACTTTCGCGTGCTCAGCGAAGCTGAGCACGCGAAAGTCCAAGTTAGAGTTCTGCCCCTTGCTTACTCTTTATGCTCTAGCCATGCTAGAGCATAAAGAGCACGGCGAAGTAGAAGTACGTTCTGGGTGCAAAACGTACTTTTGGCGTAACGCGTAGAGATAAGCACAGCTTTACTACTTTGGTGTGCTGCTCTCACTTTTGCTAAGCAAAAGTGCTGCTCAGCCTTCGGCTGAGCAACCCTTTGGGGTTACCGGAACTCCAAACTCGAGCTACGCTCGAGTTACCGGCAACCGCGATTTATCTTATTGGGTCGAAGATCTAGGCTCTACGTGCCCACCAAGGTCAGTTCTTACATGGGCAACTTTCGCACACAAAATCGAAGATTTTGTGAGCGAAAGTTTGGCTGCTTTGCGCCCTAGAGGCCGTACACTCTACCTTCGCTCGAGTTCGAAGTTCCGCTTATCGGAACTCCAAACTCGAGCTACGCGCACGCATTTTTGCTTAGCAAAAGTGACGCTTTGCTGTCACTTTCGCTTCGCGAAAGTTTCCCCTTCGTCACTTTCGCGAAGCGAAAGTGCGGGTTGTAAGTGAGAGTTACCGGTTCAGGGCCTAGAGCAAGCCCTCACTTACACTTTCGCTCACAAAATCGAAGATTTTGTGTGCGAAAGTGCGCGACTCCGTTCCGTACTTAATTAGCTCTACTAAAAAAAGGATTTTTTTATGTACTCCTAGTACTATACAGCACTCGTATTACCATGTCAATATGTGCACTTGTCTGGCTAACTTGGCACATGCTTATACGCTTCTTAAAGACTGGCTGATTTCTAAAGCCTGTGGTAATTTTCTACTTTAAAATAAAAGAAAGTGCACTTGGTTTTACCTGGGCAGAGCTTTTCTTGGTAACTTAAACTTTTGCTTAGCAAAAGTTTGTGATCGAACTCTAACTTGGACTTTCGCGTGCTCAGCGAAGCTGAGCACGCGAAAGTCCAAGTTAGAGTTCTGCCCCTTGCTTACTCTTTATGCTCTAGCCATGCTAGAGCATAAAGAGCACGGCGAAGTAGAAGTACGTTCTGGGTGCAAAACGTACTTTTGGCGTAACGCGTAGAGATAAGCACAGCTTTACTACTTTGGTGTGCTGCTCTCACTTTTGCTAAGCAAAAGTGCTGCTCAGCCTTCGGCTGAGCAACCCTTTGGGGTTACCGGAACTCCAAACTCGAGCTACGCTCGAGTTACCGGCAACCGCGATTTATCTTATTGGGTCGAAGATCTAGGCTCTACGTGCCCACCAAGGTCAGTTCTTACATGGGCAACTTTCGCACACAAAATCGAAGATTTTGTGAGCGAAAGTTTGGCTGCTTTGCGCCCTAGAGGCCGTACACTCTACCTTCGCTCGAGTTCGAAGTTCCGCTTATCGGAACTCCAAACTCGAGCTACGCGCACGCATTTTTGCTTAGCAAAAGTGACGCTTTGCTGTCACTTTCGCTTCGCGAAAGTTTCCCCTTCGTCACTTTCGCGAAGCGAAAGTGCGGGTTGTAAGTGAGAGTTACCGGTTCAGGGCCTAGAGCAAGCCCTCACTTACACTTTCGCTCACAAAATCGAAGATTTTGTGTGCGAAAGTGCGCGACTCCGTTCCGTACTTAATTAGCTCTACTAAAAAAAGGATTTTTTTATGTACTCCTAGTACTATACAGCACTCGTATTACCATGTCAATATGTGCACTTGTCTGGCTAACTTGGCACATGCTTATACGCTTCTTAAAGACTGGCTGATTTCTAAAGCCTGTGGTAATTTTCTACTTTAAAATAAAAGAAAGTGCACTTGGTTTTACCTGGGCAGAGCTTTTCTTGGTAACTTAAACTTTTGCTTAGCAAAAGTTTGTGATCGAACTCTAACTTGGACTTTCGCGTGCTCAGCGAAGCTGAGCACGCGAAAGTCCAAGTTAGAGTTCTGCCCCTTGCTTACTCTTTATGCTCTAGCCATGCTAGAGCATAAAGAGCACGGCGAAGTAGAAGTACGTTCTGGGTGCAAAACGTACTTTTGGCGTAACGCGTAGAGATAAGCACAGCTTTACTACTTTGGTGTGCTGCTCTCACTTTTGCTAAGCAAAAGTGCTGCTCAGCCTTCGGCTGAGCAACCCTTTGGGGTTACCGGAACTCCAAACTCGAGCTACGCTCGAGTTACCGGCAACCGCGATTTATCTTATTGGGTCGAAGATCTAGGCTCTACGTGCCCACCAAGGTCAGTTCTTACATGGGCAACTTTCGCACACAAAATCGAAGATTTTGTGAGCGAAAGTTTGGCTGCTTTGCGCCCTAGAGGCCGTACACTCTACCTTCGCTCGAGTTCGAAGTTCCGCTTATCGGAACTCCAAACTCGAGCTACGCGCACGCATTTTTGCTTAGCAAAAGTGACGCTTTGCTGTCACTTTCGCTTCGCGAAAGTTTCCCCTTCGTCACTTTCGCGAAGCGAAAGTGCGGGTTGTAAGTGAGAGTTACCGGTTCAGGGCCTAGAGCAAGCCCTCACTTACACTTTCGCTCACAAAATCGAAGATTTTGTGTGCGAAAGTGCGCGACTCCGTTCCGTACTTAATTAGCTCTACTAAAAAAAGGATTTTTTTATGTACTCCTAGTACTATACAGCACTCGTATTACCATGTCAATATGTGCACTTGTCTGGCTAACTTGGCACATGCTTATACGCTTCTTAAAGACTGGCTGATTTCTAAAGCCTGTGGTAATTTTCTACTTTAAAATAAAAGAAAGTGCACTTGGTTTTACCTGGGCAGAGCTTTTCTTGGTAACTTAAACTTTTGCTTAGCAAAAGTTTGTGATCGAACTCTAACTTGGACTTTCGCGTGCTCAGCGAAGCTGAGCACGCGAAAGTCCAAGTTAGAGTTCTGCCCCTTGCTTACTCTTTATGCTCTAGCCATGCTAGAGCATAAAGAGCACGGCGAAGTAGAAGTACGTTCTGGGTGCAAAACGTACTTTTGGCGTAACGCGTAGAGATAAGCACAGCTTTACTACTTTGGTGTGCTGCTCTCACTTTTGCTAAGCAAAAGTGCTGCTCAGCCTTCGGCTGAGCAACCCTTTGGGGTTACCGGAACTCCAAACTCGAGCTACGCTCGAGTTACCGGCAACCGCGATTTATCTTATTGGGTCGAAGATCTAGGCTCTACGTGCCCACCAAGGTCAGTTCTTACATGGGCAACTTTCGCACACAAAATCGAAGATTTTGTGAGCGAAAGTTTGGCTGCTTTGCGCCCTAGAGGCCGTACACTCTACCTTCGCTCGAGTTCGAAGTTCCGCTTATCGGAACTCCAAACTCGAGCTACGCGCACGCATTTTTGCTTAGCAAAAGTGACGCTTTGCTGTCACTTTCGCTTCGCGAAAGTTTCCCCTTCGTCACTTTCGCGAAGCGAAAGTGCGGGTTGTAAGTGAGAGTTACCGGTTCAGGGCCTAGAGCAAGCCCTCACTTACACTTTCGCTCACAAAATCGAAGATTTTGTGTGCGAAAGTGCGCGACTCCGTTCCGTACTTAATTAGCTCTACTAAAAAAAGGATTTTTTTATGTACTCCTAGTACTATACAGCACTCGTATTACCATGTCAATATGTGCACTTGTCTGGCTAACTTGGCACATGCTTATACGCTTCTTAAAGACTGGCTGATTTCTAAAGCCTGTGGTAATTTTCTACTTTAAAATAAAAGAAAGTGCACTTGGTTTTACCTGGGCAGAGCTTTTCTTGGTAACTTAAACTTTTGCTTAGCAAAAGTTTGTGATCGAACTCTAACTTGGACTTTCGCGTGCTCAGCGAAGCTGAGCACGCGAAAGTCCAAGTTAGAGTTCTGCCCCTTGCTTACTCTTTATGCTCTAGCCATGCTAGAGCATAAAGAGCACGGCGAAGTAGAAGTACGTTCTGGGTGCAAAACGTACTTTTGGCGTAACGCGTAGAGATAAGCACAGCTTTACTACTTTGGTGTGCTGCTCTCACTTTTGCTAAGCAAAAGTGCTGCTCAGCCTTCGGCTGAGCAACCCTTTGGGGTTACCGGAACTCCAAACTCGAGCTACGCTCGAGTTACCGGCAACCCCCCTTCGTCACTTAGAACCCCTTTGGGGTTACCGGAACTCCGTTCCGGCAATTTTGCACACAAAATCGAAGATTTTGTGAGCAAAAGTGAGCGAAGCGAAAGTGCGGGTTGTAAGTGAGAGTTTCAGCAAGAGCAAGAGCACCCCGTGGTTGCTGTGCTCTAACTGTAGGACAGCTAGAGTTCGCTCAGCAAACCTGAGCAAAAGTAAATACTGCGCCAAAGTCTGTAACTTGGTTAGCAAGGTCTGAAGCACGGCCACGTAAGCGCAGCACAAAGTAGCTGCGCTGATCATGGCCAAACAAGACCATCGGTCTTACCACCGGGGTAGAACAACGTTTCAGTTTCTTCACAGCGAATTTCGCTCGACTTCATTTTTGCAAGACAATCGGAGACAAAAACGTGGTTAAGTGCGACGCGCGTGTGCCGGCGGGCCGGTTTTGCAAGAGCAAGCAACACGGCTCACTTAGCACCCGGAACTCCAAACTCGAACGTAGCTCGAGTTACCGGATCAGCGAAGCGAAAGTGCCCCGTTAACAGGCAGCTTTGTTCTTGTTGAGCCGCGGCTCGACGCGCTGCCTGAACACGCGCATCGAGTCTAAAACATTGCCGGAATGGAACCGCTTCCTCTAGGCTCGAGAGCAACCAAACTTGAACTTTCGCGAAGTGTCACTTTTGCTAAGCAAAAGTGTGCCTTGCTCGAACTTTACCTTAGACCCGGAACTCCGTTCCGGGTCTAAGTTCGGGTGTGTCCGGATGCCCCACAGGGGGGGGGGGTTGCCCCAAAGGGGCCACTTTTGCTAAGCAAAAGTGAGGAGTTGTACCACCTCAAAGGATTAACAATACTTAAATACTTTATTGGATTATATTTTGATTTTAGTGGCTTTTTAAAGCTAGACCAAAGAGCAGCTAAACTTTGTTTTGGTGTTGCTGTCACTTTCGCTCACAAAATCGAAGATTTTGTGAGCGAAAGTGGCCCCTTTGGGGTTCCCGGAACTCCGTTCCAACAATTAGTACCCGGAACTCCGTTCCGGTAACCGGTAACTCGCGCTACGCTCGAGTTTGGGGTTCCGGGCCACTTTCGGGTTTAGGCCTACCCGGAACTACGTTCCGGCTGCTAAAGCTGCGCAAAAGTAAGCTAAGCTCTTGCTTGGCCGGGCTTAGCCGAAGGCTGAGCAGAAAGCGATTTTGGTTACTTACAGTAACCCATGGAGTACTCGCGCTCATACGGCCTGCTCGAAACCTTGACTCTGCTTGCTCTAGCTCTGCTAGATTTGATGTCGCCAAAAGCAATTGACAAAGCAAAGCCGTCCATCGACACTATAAAAGGATAACAAAAACAATTTTTAAAAGCAATATTTACCTTTAGTTTAGCGTCAAAACAGCTCGGGATGTAGTAAGTGCTCATCATCTCTGCTCTGAGCCCCTTTTGGAGGGAACGGGTAGCTTTCAGAACCCTCTGTCACTGTGTAATCGGAACTCCAAACTCTAGCGAAGGTAGAGTGTACCGCCTATTGGGTTCCAACGGAACCAATAAATGGCGACTTCATGCTACTACGTAGCAAAAGCAAGCCCTTGCTTCTGCTACGTAGTAGCATAGCTAGAGCTCGCTCAGCAAAGCTGAGCAATAAGCTTAGTAACCCACCACAATGGCGTTCTTGCTTGGATCCGAAGGGTCCAAGCACGGGCACGCAACCTTGACAAAACGTGTTTTTTTTATTATCATTTATAAATCAAAGACGGGGTCGATGCCCGAGTGGTTAAAGGGGATGAGTTGTAACCTCATTGGTTTTGCCTACGTTGGTTCAAATCCAGCTCGGCCCATTTTTTACCTAAGTCGCTTGTTTTAGGTTGTTTATCTACTTACCCCTTTGGGGTAACCGGAACTAAGTTCCGGTAAGTTATGTAGTTGCTTTATTATGAAGAGAGCGGGTGTTTTAGCTACTTTTTTTGGCTTTCGCTTTAGCGAAAGGTTGGCTGCTCTCAAGCCTAGACCCGTACCGGTGCTCGGCTAACTTTGTGCTCTGCTTGCTTTTGCTCGAACTTTCACTTTAGCGATAACTTTCACTTTGCCCACTTTTGCTAAGCAAAAGTGACCCCTTTGGGGTTACCGGAACGTAATTCCGGGTAGGGTATAAGTGTACGGTTAGAACCGGAACTAGGTTCCGGGTCAGAGGGTTCTGAAAGTTCAAGTTTAAGTTAGCCTAGAGCAAAAAGCTAGAATTAGCCGAGCACCGGTACGTTTGCTAAAGCGCAGCTTTAGCAGCCAAAAAGGGGCGAACTCGAGCTTAGCTCGAGTTAGAAACATCAACTCAACTTGGCTTTCGCTAAAGCGAAAGTTTGGCGCACACAAAATCGAAGATTTTGTGAGCGCCTAGAAACCTAAACCTAAAATTATTTTTTAACTAACTGGAAACGAGCTCGAGCTCGTTTAAATTCGAAATTAGCCTCAACCTTTTGTTTTGGTGTTGATGCTTGAGACATTTTTTGTTGAGCATTCAAAAAATTTTTTTCAACTTCGGCAGCATCAACAGTCTCAGCCGATTCTGCCTCATTGACTAAAATTGTCACTTTATTTTGTTTTACTATAGCGAAACCGCCAAGAAGGGCTAACGACGTCCATTCACCTGCTGTAGATGCGGTTTTTGATCGAAGCAAAAGAACACCTACCTCTAATGCCGTTACTAAAGGCGCATGGTTTTTTAGTACTCCCATTTGACCCGTGTTAGTAGGTAATATAATTTCTTCCACCTCTTTATTTAAGAACACCTTATCAGGGGTCATTATACAAACTTGTAATGTCATACGATAAATTTTTTTTACTAGATCCAAGGGCGACTTTGTCGCTCTTTGTATGCTTTTGGCGAATAAAAGGTGTTGCTACTTTGCTAACTCTGTGCTCTGCTAACGCTAGCAAAGCTAGCGTTAGCAGAGCACAGAGTTA
This sequence comes from Chloroidium sp. JM, assembly GCA_004335615.1. NCBI lineage: Eukaryota > Viridiplantae > Chlorophyta > Trebouxiophyceae > Watanabeales > Watanabeaceae > Chloroidium > Chloroidium sp. JM. The sequence continues at coordinate 144,011 of QAXI01000420.1, forward strand.
GCAGAGCAACGGTACGGGTCTATGATGCAAAGCAGCCAACCTTTCGCTTTAGCGAAAGCCAAGAAAGGGTAACTCGAGCGTAGCTCGAGTTTGAACTCTAATTTGAACTCTTGCTACGCTAACTTTCGATTCGCGAAAGTTCAAGTTCAAGTTAGCGTAGCAAGAGTTCGCTATGCTAGAGTTGCCTTGCTTGTAACTTAAACGAAGTGGGGTTTGCTAACTGTTCGATTTAAAGAACCTAAAAGTTATAAGCTTTTTTTGTTTCAGTTAGCGTACACACCAGAAATTTAATTAGATGCTTTGAGTGAGTCAGCTTTAGCAATTGCCTCATCAATACCTCCCACAAGGTAGAAAGCTTGTTCTGGCAAATCGTCTAATTCACCCGAAATAATGTAATTAAACCCTTGAATAGTTTCTTCTAACGGTACATATTTTCCTGGAGAACCAGTAAATACTTCAGCAACAAAGAATGGTTGAGATAAGAATCGTTCGACTTTTCTTGCTCGTGCTACAATAAGTCTATCTTCTTCAGACAGTTCATCTAGCCCCAAAATTGCAATAATGTCTTGTAGCTCTTTATAACGTTGCAATGTTTGTTTAACGTTTTGAGCACATTCGTAATGTTTTTCGCTTACGATCCATGGCTGTAACATTGTGGAAGTTGAATCTAACGGATCTACGGCCGGGTAAATACCTTTAGAAGCTAAAGCACGAGAAAGTACTGTTGTTGCATCTAAATGAGAGAATGTTGTTGCCGGTGCCGGATCAGTCAAATCATCTGCTGGTACATAAACTGCTTGAATAGATGTAATTGACCCATCTTTCGTTGAAGTGATACGTTCTTGTAATCCGCCCATTTCCGTTGCTAAAGTTGGCTGATACCCTACAGCAGAAGGCATACGTCCAAGTAAGGCAGACACTTCGGAACCTGCTTGAACAAAACGGAAAATATTATCGATAAAGAGAAGTACGTCTCGTTTACTTATATCTCTAAAATATTCAGCCATTGTTAAAGCTGTTAAGCCTACTCTCATTCGAGCCCCTGGTGGCTCATTCATCTGTCCATATACTAATGCCACTTTGGATTGAGATAGATTACTTTCATCAATTACTTTTGATTCTTTCATCTCAGCATAAAGATCATTTCCTTCACGCGTTCTCTCTCCAACCCCACCAAAAACGGAAACACCTCCATGAGCTTTTGCGATGTTATTAATTAATTCCATAATAAGAACGGTTTTACCAACACCGGCACCGCCAAAGAGTCCAATTTTTCCACCACGACGATATGGCGCTAACAAATCAACGACTTTGATACCAGTTTCAAAAATAGATAATTTCGTATCCAAATCTACAAATGCTGGAGCAGCACGATGAATTGGTAAACCATCTTTTGTCTCAACGTTTCCTAGATTATCTACTGGATCCCCTAAAACGTTAAATATTCTACCTAAAGTAGGCTCTCCTACAGGAACAGTTAAAGGATTCCCTGTATCCACAACATCCATTCCGCGCATAAGCCCGTCTGTAGCATTCATTGAAATTGCTCGTACGCGATGATCCCCAAGAAGCTGTTGAACCTCACATGTCACAGAAATTTCTTGACCAGCTTGGTTTTTACCTTCTACTAGAAGGGCATTGTAAATATTGGGCATTTTACCAGGCGGAAATGATACATCTAAAACGGGCCCAATTATTTGTGTTATACGACCTATGTTTTTAGTTTTTGTTTTTACCGAAGCGCTCATAACTATTTATAAAATATTATTAATTTTTGCCTTTGCTATTTTGCAGGTGTGACCCGAAACGTAGTTCCGGTTACCCGCACTTTCGCACACAAAATCGAAGATTTTGTGTGCGAAAGTGAGGACTTGGCGTGCTTGATCGGAACTGGTTGCAAAGGTAGCGAGTGCTCTTAGGTTACCGTTGTCCTTGCTCGCTACCCTAACTTTGACCCGGTAACTCGAGCTACGCTCGAGTTTGGAGTTCTGGTAACCGGAGCTTAGTTCCGGGTCATAGAGGTGAAGCGAAAGTTAGCGTAGCGAAAGTTCGTCGAGTTCACATGCTTTAACTCTAGCCTAGCTAAAGTTCGCTCAGCAAAGCTGAGCAAGAAGCTGAGTAAGCAACCTAATACGTGCTTTACTTTAAATTTAAAGAGTTGACGCAATTTGTTTTTTCTGTGTAAAAATCATACAAGTGAAAAATTGTGACAACGAAGATTTCCGGAACTCTGTTCCGGTTCGTACAACAGCTTCAACTCAAACTGGAGCTAAACCTAGATTACCTATTAAATTTTTTTCGTTATCATCTAACTTATTTTACCACAAAAACCCTAGAAGTATAAACACAACCTATTCAAACTTTTTGTTTATCGAAACATAACCTTTGCTTTAGTAAGAGTAAGGCCTACGCTGGGCTAGCCTTAAAGGTATAGGCGAAAGAAACGCCTAACTTAAACTTGAACTTAAACTTGAACTTGAACTTGAACTTGAACTTTTGGCGGATTGCGGGACTCGAACCCGCGACATCCAGCTTGGAAGGCTAGCGTTCTACCACTGAACTAAATCCGCACAGAGTAAGTATAGTATATAAATTTATTGAGGGTGGAGTCAAGCTTATACAAAAATTGTTTCGCGACTTTTGGCCGGAACGAAGCCTACCTTTCGCACACAAAATCGAAGATTTTGTGTGCGAAAGTTTACCGGCTTGCTCTAGGCTTTGAGGCCCCATTGTAACTCTAACTAGAACTTGAACTTTCGCTGTCACTTTTGCTACGCAAAAGTGGCCCCTTTGGGGTTGCGGCGAAAGGTAGCCAAGCGAAAATTTAATTGCCGGAACTGAGTTCTGGGTATCCGTGCTCACCCTTCGGTAACTCTTAACCCGTGCCCAGTCGAAGGCTGAGCACGGGTTAAGAGTTACCGAAGGGTGAGCAAGAAGGGGGGTTCTAAAAATTAGGGTAGCGGTCGTCAGGGCTTCGCTTTTACGGAAGCGAAGGCTTGCTTTTGCTCACAAAATCGAAGATTTTGTGTGCAAAAGCATACCTTTTAACCCAAAAGCACACGATCACTTTTGCTTAGCAAAAGTGCTGCTCAGCCGAAGGCTGAGCAACCACTTTAATTGAGAAACCCAAGCAAATGGCAAAAAGAGAAGTAAAGGTTGCACACTTAGACCCGGAACTCCGTTCCGGTCACTTTTGCTTAGCAAAAGTGTGCTCACAAAATCGAAGATTTTGTGTGCGAAAATGAGCAACCTTGAAGGGCTCACTTTTGCTACGCAAAAGTGAGCCAGAGCAAAGCTTTAGTCGAACTTTTCTTCAAACTTGGGTTTTGACGGTTTTGTAGGCACAGTCCTATAAAAGTTGAATTAACTTCCGACTTTAAAAGCGTCAATAAAAAATCCAATCATTAAGCCAATCTTAAAAAAATTCAGAGAATGAACAATAAGTTTTGCTGAACCATACTTCCGGTTGCCTGTGCTTACCCTCCGGCTGGGCAAGAAGGGTGTAAAAAAAACTGGACGATTTTTATTGTGATACACAGCATAATTTAAGATTTCAAGAAGAACTATTAAAATAAATATAATAAATACATCCCAGATAAAAAAAAACCTTAAAGTATTTAAAAATGTTCCAAACACATTACCTAGCAAAAAACCAAAAAGGAGTAAAGCTAACAGATTAGGGAAGTTTTTTTGCAAGAATAAAGATTTTGTTCGCAATGAGCAAATATACTGAGAAACAAAAGTATCAAGTTTACTTTTTAAAATCATTTTAACTGAGATTTAATTTTGATTAGCAAAAAAACATGGTGTTTCGCTGCGCTTAGCTAAGCGTGCTCTCACTCTAGCATAGCTAGAGTGAGAGCACGGCGAACTTGAGCTTTTAGCCAAAACGAAGTTCCGGTTAGCGGTACTCCGAACTCTAGCGAAGCTAGAGTTACCGGCCTCGAGTTGCGGAACTTACTTCCTACCCTAACTTACACTTCGCGAAAGTTTGGCGCACACAAAATCTTCGATTTTGTGAGCGCCTAGAGAAGCTGAGTTCTTGCGAACCAAAGATCTTGCTTGGGCTTGAAGGGTCCAAGCACAGGCCCGAAAAGGGTACAACGAAGCAATCTCTTCTCTTGGGCGACTTCTTCGCTCTTGGCGAACACGAGACCCCGACTTAAAGAAATAAAATAATTTATACGAGACCGACGGGATTCGAACCCGCAACCTCTGCCGTGACAAGGCAGTGCTCTAACCGTTGAGCTACGGTCCCATCTAGTGAGAAACCTTTAAATATCGCCCATAACAAAAATTTTAGGTGACTCTAGCTTCGCTTTTTGTACTTGCTCTGCCAGAACTAAGTTCCGCGACCCGGAACTCCAAACTCGAACTACGCTCGAGTTACCGGTTACCGGAACGTACCCTACCTTTCGCTTCACGAAAGTTTGCCGGCTTACTCCAGGCTAACTTAAATTTGAACTTGAACTTTCGATGAACCCGGAACCCCACTTCTTACTCAGCTGAAGGCTGAGCACGGGGTTACCCGCACTTTCGCTTCGCGAAAGTGACCGAAGGGGGGGTTGCCCCAAAGGGGCCACTTTCGCGAAGCGAAAATGAAGCGAAAGTGACACCTTTGGGGGGGTTCGGCGAAAGGTACCCAAGCGAAAGGTAGCAGAGCAAAAGAAAGCAAAGCAAGAGCACAGACAAGCAAAAGAGCACCCGGTTGCCCTGGAATGGCCGGGGCCCGCCCATTCCGGCCAGTTCGCTTAGTACGTCCACCGGCGAAAGCTTTGGTTTAGTTCGTGGGCACACAAAGTTTTGGTTTACCGAAACCGATTTAGTGACGGGCAGTTGATCTTAAAATACTTCTGATTATAACAATTGTTGAATCAAAATAGCAAGTGTCGCGAACTTTCGCTTCGCTAACTCTACCTTTCGCTTCGCGAAAGGTAGAGTTAGCGAAGCGAAAGGTAGAGTCGCAAAGGAAAAAGGCAAATCGCCATGGTTCTAGCGTGGAGACCCTCTTGTTTACCTTTCGGCTGAACGAATTGTACCATAGCTACAGTTCGAGCAAAAAGGAGGTTTAATTTTAACCAGAGAATTCTTCTGAAAACTCTTTTATAGCATCCTTTAATTCACTTTCTGCTTCGTCAGTAAAAGTATTAGTTGCCCGTACGATTTCACCGTATTTTGGTTTTCTAGTGGCTAAGAATTCACGTAAGCCTACCAAGAAAGCCCGTACGCTTTCAACCTTCACTTTATCGAGATATCCGTTTGTACCCGCGTAAATAGTCGCAACCTGATCTTCTACTGAGAGTGGCGAAGCTTGGGGTTGCTTCAAAAGCTCGCGTAAACGTTGACCTCGAGCTAATTGATTTTGTGTGGCCTGATCTAGGTCAGAAGCAAATTGTGAAAATGCTTCTAGCTCAGCAAATTGAGCTAATTCTAATTTCAATTTACCCGCAACTTGTTTCATAGCTTTTGGTTGCGCCGCCGAACCAACTCGAGAAACTGAAATACCGACATTAATAGCAGGTCGAATTCCGGCATTAAAAATATCACCCGACAAAAAGATTTGACCATCTGTAATAGAGATAACATTTGTAGGAATATATGCCGATACATCTCCTTCTTGTGTTTCAACAATTGGTAACGCTGTCATGCTACCTCCGCCTAAAGCGTCGCTTAATTTTGCTGCTCGTTCCAACAATCGAGAGTGTAAATAGAAAACGTCTCCAGGATAAGCTTCACGACCTGGTGGTCTTCTCAGAAGCAGTGACATTTCGCGGTATGCTTGTGCTTGTTTTGATAAATCATCGTAAATTACCAATGTATGTTTGCCTTTGTACATAAAGTACTCAGCAAGTGCAGCTCCTGTATATGGCGCTAAATACTGCAAGCTTGCCGGTGAATCAGCTGGAGCTGCAACAATTACAGTATACTCTAAAGCTCCACGCTCTTGTAGATTGCTAACAATCTGAGCAATTGACGAAGCTTTTTGTCCAATTGCTACATACACACAAATAACATCTTTACCTTTCTGATTTAGAATAGTATCAATAGCAACAGCGGTCTTACCTGTTTGTCGATCGCCAATAATAAGTTCACGTTGACCTCGTCCAATAGGAATCATTGAATCAATTGCAACTAAACCAGTTTGTAATGGTTCATGAACAGAACGTCGTGAAATAATACCGGGCGCTCCTGATTCAATCAATCGGGTATCTGTACTTTCAATCTTGCCTTTACCATCTATAGGATGAGCTAAAGGATTGACTACCCGTCCAAGATACTTATCACCTACATTGATTTGAGCAATCTTGCCCGTCGCGCGAACTGAAGACCCTTCCTGAACGGCAATACCTTCGCCCATTAATACAGCCCCTACGTTTTTTGTTTCTAAATTTAAAGCGATACCAACAGTACCATCTTCAAAATCTAGAAGTTCACCGGACATCACCTTGTCAAGCCCATAAACACGAGCTATCCCATCCCCTACTTGAAAAACTGTGCCAACATTCACGACAAGTACTTCTTTCGTGTATTGTTCAATTTGTTGTTTAATAATACTGCTAATTTCGTCTGGGCGTATTTTTACCATCTTTACTATTAATTGTTTGATTCTAGTCGCGATTGCTCTTTCTCTTGCCCTTGCTAAAGCTGTGCAAAAGCAGCCGGAAATAGGTTCGAACTTTCGATTTGCTGAACCCCAAAGGGGCGAACCCCCCCCCCCCCCCTTCGGGGGGGCTACTTTTGCTACGCAAAAGTGACAGCGAAACAAAAGTGTAAGTTAGGGTAGGCCAGTAGGAACCACAAATTGGTGACTTTGTTACTAGGCCCGTAACTTAAACTTTCGCACACAAAATCGAAGATTTTGTGTGCGAAAGTTAGCTAAGCGAAAGTTTGGCCTCTTTGGTTCTAGGCGCACCGCGCGTAGAACCGAGAGTACAAGGGCTTTTTTAACCAAACCGCGCCTTGCTTAGCAAAACTAAAGCTAAAGCTAAGGTTAAGGGTAAGGTTAAGTAAGTAAGGCTAGTTCAGGTTATGAAGCTCGTTGTTTATATTTAGAAAGCATCACAAGTTGATATTTGATTACAGAATCATGTGATTGTGAATCTAATCGCAATAATTTATTTTTAGCTTCATCCATAACACGTTTAACCAACTGATTATAAACTTGAGAGACAGCTTTTTGCTCTTCGACGTGAAGGATTTGTTCTTTCTTTTCTGTTAAACGGGATAGTTCTTCTTTTTTACGATTAACAGAATCTTTTTTCTCTTTGTCTACTGTTGCTTTTCCCTGCTCATTTATCTCAACCGCCTTCTTTTGAGCTTTTTCTAATTGAGATTTTGCTTCTAAGACTCTTTGTTTTGCCTCTTTAGCTCGTTCTTCAGCCTGTTGAAGATTTTTAGAAATACCTTCTTGACGGCTACTTAACAATGAGCGTAAGGTGTCTCCTCCTAGTGAGACAACAATTCCTAAAACAACACCAAGATTTAAGATGTTTGTTTCTAAAATATTACCATTAAAACCAAAACCCTCTCCAAGGGGCAGAGCCCCCAGGGCGAACTCTGTTTGCCCTAAGGCCGACCGAAGGTCGGTTTGCCCAAGAGGGGCTAGAATATTGTTCCAGATAATGAAATGCTCCATCTTAATTTACTCTTTCGATAAATCGAACAGCCTCACTTTCGCACACAAAATCTTCGATTTTGTGAGCGAAAGTGGGCCTTACAAAACCTGCTTTACTTCGCCGGCTTTGCTTTTTTGGTTGCACACTTTCGCACACAAAATCTTCGATTTTGTGAGCACACTTTTGCTAAGCAAAAGTGACCGAAACTCCGTTCCGGGTCTAAGTGAGCAACTAAGTAGACCGTTTACCATGCTAAGGCTAACCGGTCGCGCACCACCGAAACGTCCTTTCGGCGTGTTTAGCTTCGCTACTTTGCTCCGCAAAATAGCTCTGCTTGCTTTTGCTCTAGCCCTTGCTAAAGCTGCGCAAAAGCAGCCGGAACGTACTTCCGGGTACCCGTAGGGGGTGCAAGGCTAACGGCTTTCGCTTCGCGAAAGTTTGGGTGCTCGGCTCTAGGGTGCTCTGCACCCTAGAGGCCGTACACTCTACCTTCGCTAGAGTTCGAAGTTCCGGTTGCCGAGCTCTTGCTCCTGCTTTTGCTCTACAAAAGCATCCGGAACGTACTTCGAACTTTTGCTTTGCTGTCACTTTTGCGTAGCAAAAGTGCTGCTCAGCCTTCGGCTGAGCAACCCTTTGGGGTTACCGGAACTTCGTTCCGGCAATTTTACTAAGCAAAAGTGTCCGGAACGAAGTTCCGGGTAAGAGTTACCGAAGGGTGAGCAAGAAGGGGGGCAAACTCCCGCAGGGAGTTCTCGGAACTCCAAACTCGAGCGTAGCTCGAGTTACCGGTCAACGGAACGGAGTTCCGGGTTACAGAGGTGAAGCGAAAGTTCGTGACATTAACTTTGCTAGAGTGACTTACATAAATGTCCGGTTTAAACTAAAAAAAGATGTTTCATCATGGTACGAAAAAATAAACTAATATCGGGCGAAATCTTAAAAGAGCCGCTCCTAGACGTTTTCTTAACCGATTTGGAACAAATTTCCTTTTCTTTACTTTGTCCAAAGCGTTCGTGGGTTGCCGAAAGTTTGCATGGGCTGAACCCCCGAAGGGGGTTACCAGAACGGAGTTCCGGTAACCGGAACGGAGTTACGGGTTCTGAGCCCCCAGATTCAACTGCGCCGGCAGGCAGCAAGTCCAACCGAAACATGCTTCCAGTACTTGCGAAAGGCGCGACCAAAAGCGCTAACGAGCCCTTCCTTGCTTCTGCTCCGCCGAAGCAAGTCTACCTAAAGCACGTTCCTACGCCGGGGTCATCCTTTGTTCGTGGGCGAACTCGAGCTTCGCTAAAGTTAACAGAGCAACCAAACAAGTTACCGCTTGGCCGAGCGTCCCAGACCGGGAGACGACTCTTTGCTTTAAGAAGCAAAGTTAGAACACCGCGGAGAAACGAATTCTGCCAAGGCGTTGCTTCGCAACATTTTTGGCTGCCAAAGGCCTCACTTATAACCCCCGAAGGTGGTTCTGAAAGTGTACGGTTGGAACTCCCTTCGGGAGTAACCGGAACTCCGTTCCGGCAGTTACTTCTACGTAGCAGAAGCAAGGAGAGGGCTAAGGCTACTCAACATATTACTTTGAACGTTAAGATTGGAGATTACGTTCACTGTGGAGACAAAATCGGAGAGTTTTTTGAAACGCCTCAACGGTCTCTCGGAGGCAACCAGAACGGAGTTCCGGTCATTATTGGAGATTCTGGCAGAGTAATTACTCTCACAAAAACTCAATTGACACTTCAAAAAACGCAACCTGTGCTCTTTTATTCAGAAGCTACGAGCCATGTTCGAGAGAATGAATGGGTTCAAAGAGGCAGTCCTATTTTAACGTTAACACATCAAACTCTAGTAACTGGTGATATTGTTCAAGGTATCCCTCGAATTGAGCAACTCTTTGAAGCAGTTACCTCTTCTTCGTCCGCATTACCCGATGACGAGCCGTTATACGAAACTTTACATTCACAAGCACGTGAAATTTTTAGAAGAAATTGGAGTCTAGTGCCTTTGCCAACTGCAGTCCGACAAGCTCTAGAAGAGATTCAACAAATTATTGTAGAAAGTATCCAAAAGGTTTATCTTTCACAGGGGGTTCTTATTGCTGATAAACATATCGAAATTATTGTTAAGCAAATGACTTCAAAAGGGCAAATCATTGATAATGGAAATACAGGTTTTATTATCAACGAGGTCTTACCTTTGCAAAAAATTGAGAACGCAAATTTGACTACTTCTGGAAAAAAGGCGGTGTATGCTCCAGCTGTTGTTGGGTTAACACGTGCAGCTTTAAATTCCGATAGTTTTATTTCGGCAGCTAGTTTTCAAGAGACGACTCGAGTTTTAACTCGTGACGCTGTTGCCGGTAAAAGTGATTTTCTACGTGGATTAAAAGAAAAAGTAGTCATTGGTGATTTAATCTCAGCAGGAACTGGTCTAGATCTTTTTTTTCTTTACACCCTTTTAGCGGAGAATATCTTTGATACAACCTGTGAAAAAATGAGTGGTCTAAAAAAAGGTCGCCCTAATAAATATGAATCAAATATTCGAAGAATTTAGAACAATACTATTACACCAATCTAATTGTTTTCTTCCCTTTTGCCAACACCAAGTGCATGGTATTAACAAAAACGAAGGCTTGCTCAGCAAAGCTAACCAGGCGCAAAAGCTATGCTCGAACTCGAGCGTAGCTCGAGTTACCCTTAGATGGGGCATACTAAGCCTAAAGGTACTACCCATAGCTGTCGTAAGTACGTTCCGGCAGTTCTGTTCAACTTTGTGCTCAGCTTTGCTGAGCACGAGACCAGTTAAGGGAGAAGCGCGCCGGCGGTCCGCTGACCAGCTCAACGAGCCGCCCAAACTTTCGCTTCTGTCACTTTTGCTAAGCAAAAGTGCTGCTCAGCCTTCGGCTGAGCAACCCCTCCTTGGTTCTGCTACGCAGAACCAATTGCCGGAACGGAGTTCCGGTTACCCTCACTTTCGCTTCGCTCACTATCGCGAAGCGAAAGTGCAAGTGCGCGCACTTTTGCTTAGCAAAAGTGAGGCCTTCGGCCGAGCAAGAAGGGGGTTCTACTCGTACACTTTTACTTCGCTGAACCCCCCTTCAGGGGGTTCAGAGGGTTCTAATTGCCGGAACGGAGCAACTTTCGCTTTGCGAAAGTGTACGGTAACACCTGCGCACTTTTGCTTAGCAAAAGTGAGGCCTTCGGCCAAGCAAGAAGGGGGTTCTGAAAGTTACAGTGCGGTTTGCTCGGCTAGACTAGCCTCACTTACACTTTCGCTAAGCTCACTTTCGCGGAGCGAAAGTGCGCGAAACTCTTTGCTTTGCGCTAGCACGAGGAGCTCAGTAAACTTGGAACCTAAAAAGCTCAAAAGAGGACCAAACTATTCCAATCGCGTAGGTTTTACAACTTTTTTAGGAAATACTGGGGTAAAATGGGATGCCGGAACGAAACTCTTGGACTGCAGAAGATTACCTTTTTGTACCCTTTTGGGGCAAGCCAAAGCACGTTTTGGCCTGAGTTTGCCAGCCCTTTGTAACAATGCCACTAACACAAAATATAAGATAATTCGTCCTTTACTTAATTTATCACGTGAGAATTTAACAATTCTTTGTAAAGATCTTTATCTGCCAGTCTATCCTGATAAAAGTAATAAAGCTGTTCAATACTCAAGGAATCGACTTCGAGAACAAATTCTTCCAGCGATTAAACTGTTTTTGAATCCTAAAATAGATCACGCTTTATTTAAGTTAGCCGAACTTCTTACACAAGATTTCTCTTTGGTTTCTAATTTAGTAAACATCGGACGTCGTAGTACCTCCCCTCTTGTTCGTGGTCACCCTTCGGGTGAACAAGGTCTACCTAAAACGTAGCTGCGCCGACGGGCAGGTCCAGAGACTCTTGCTGAGCAAGTTCAAGTTGGCTTTCGCTAAAGCGAAAGTTTTGCTGCTTGGCTCTAGGCTGTAGAGCACCCTATAGGCCGATAGCTCTAGCTTCGCTAGAGTTCGAAGTTCCGGTTGCCGAATTCGAGCTCTTGCTTTTGCACACAAAATCTTCGATTTTGTGAGCAAAAGCATCCGGAATGTACTTTGAACTCTAGCTTTGTTGTCACTTTTGCGTAGCAAAAGTGCTGCTCAGCCTTCGGCTGAGCAACCCTTTGGGGTTACCGGAACTTCGTTCCGGCAATTTTACTAAGCAAAAGTGTCCGGAACGAAGTTCCGGGTAAGAGTTACCGAAGGGTGAGCAAGAAGGGGGGCAAACTCCCGCAGGGAGTTCTCGGAACTCCAAACTCGAGCGTAGCTCGAGTTACCGGTCAACGGAACGGAGTTCCGGGTTACAGAGGTGAAGCGAAAGTTCGTGACATTAACTTTGCTAGAGTGACTTACATAAATGTCCGGTTTAAACTAAAAAAAGATGTTTCATCATGGTACGAAAAAATAAACTAATATCGGGCGAAATCTTAAAAGAGCCGCTCCTAGACGTTTTCTTAACCGATTTGGAACAAATTTCCTTTTCTTTACTTTGTCCAAAGCGTTCGTGGGTTGCCGAAAGTTTGCATGGGCTGAACCCCCGAAGGGGGTTACCAGAACGGAGTTCCGGTAACCGGAACGGAGTTACGGGTTCTGAGCCCCCAGATTCAACTGCGCCGGCAGGCAGCAAGTCCAACCGAAACATGCTTCCAGTACTTGCGAAAGGCGCGACCAAAAGCGCTAACGAGCCCTTCCTTGCTTCTGCTCCGCCGAAGCAAGTCTACCTAAAGCACGTTCCTACGCCGGGGTCATCCTTTGTTCGTGGGCGAACTCGAGCTTCGCTAAAGTTAACAGAGCAACCAAACAAGTTACCGCTTGGCCGAGCGTCCCAGACCGGGAGACGACTCTTTGCTTTAAGAAGCAAAGTTAGAACACCGCGGAGAAACGAATTCTGCCAAGGCGTTGCTTCGCAACATTTTTGGCTGCCAAAGGCCTCACTTATAACCCCCGAAGGTGGTTCTGAAAGTGTACGGTTGGAACTCCCTTCGGGAGTAACCGGAACTCCGTTCCGGCAGTTACTTCTACGTAGCAGAAGCAAGGAGAGGGCTAAGGCTACTCAACATATTACTTTGAACGTTAAGATTGGAGATTACGTTCACTGTGGAGACAAAATCGGAGAGTTTTTTGAAACGCCTCAACGGTCTCTCGGAGGCAACCAGAACGGAGTTCCGGTCATTATTGGAGATTCTGGCAGAGTAATTACTCTCACAAAAACTCAATTGACACTTCAAAAAACGCAACCTGTGCTCTTTTATTCAGAAGCTACGAGCCATGTTCGAGAGAATGAATGGGTTCAAAGAGGCAGTCCTATTTTAACGTTAACACATCAAACTCTAGTAACTGGTGATATTGTTCAAGGTATCCCTCGAATTGAGCAACTCTTTGAAGCAGTTACCTCTTCTTCGTCCGCATTACCCGATGACGAGCCGTTATACGAAACTTTACATTCACAAGCACGTGAAATTTTTAGAAGAAATTGGAGTCTAGTGCCTTTGCCAACTGCAGTCCGACAAGCTCTAGAAGAGATTCAACAAATTATTGTAGAAAGTATCCAAAAGGTTTATCTTTCACAGGGGGTTCTTATTGCTGATAAACATATCGAAATTATTGTTAAGCAAATGACTTCAAAAGGGCAAATCATTGATAATGGAAATACAGGTTTTATTATCAACGAGGTCTTACCTTTGCAAAAAATTGAGAACGCAAATTTGACTACTTCTGGAAAAAAGGCGGTGTATGCTCCAGCTGTTGTTGGGTTAACACGTGCAGCTTTAAATTCCGATAGTTTTATTTCGGCAGCTAGTTTTCAAGAGACGACTCGAGTTTTAACTCGTGACGCTGTTGCCGGTAAAAGTGATTTTCTACGTGGATTAAAAGAAAAAGTAGTCATTGGTGATTTAATCTCAGCAGGAACTGGTCTAGATCTTTTTTTTCTTTACACCCTTTTAGCGGAGAATATCTTTGATACAACCTGTGAAAAAATGAGTGGTCTAAAAAAAGGTCGCCCTAATAAATATGAATCAAATATTCGAAGAATTTAGAACAATACTATTACACCAATCTAATTGTTTTCTTCCCTTTTGCCAACACCAAGTGCATGGTATTAACAAAAACGAAGGCTTGCTCAGCAAAGCTAACCAGGCGCAAAAGCTATGCTCGAACTCGAGCGTAGCTCGAGTTACCCTTAGATGGGGCATACTAAGCCTAAAGGTACTACCCATAGCTGTCGTAAGTACGTTCCGGCAGTTCTGTTCAACTTTGTGCTCAGCTTTGCTGAGCACGAGACCAGTTAAGGGAGAAGCGCGCCGGCGGTCCGCTGACCAGCTCAACGAGCCGCCCAAACTTTCGCTTCTGTCACTTTTGCTAAGCAAAAGTGCTGCTCAGCCTTCGGCTGAGCAACCCCTCCTTGGTTCTGCTACGCAGAACCAATTGCCGGAACGGAGTTCCGGTTACCCTCACTTTCGCTTCGCTCACTATCGCGAAGCGAAAGTGCAAGTGCGCGCACTTTTGCTTAGCAAAAGTGAGGCCTTCGGCCGAGCAAGAAGGGGGTTCTACTCGTACACTTTTACTTCGCTGAACCCCCCTTCAGGGGGTTCAGAGGGTTCTAATTGCCGGAACGGAGCAACTTTCGCTTTGCGAAAGTGTACGGTAACACCTGCGCACTTTTGCTTAGCAAAAGTGAGGCCTTCGGCCAAGCAAGAAGGGGGTTCTGAAAGTTACAGTGCGGTTTGCTCGGCTAGACTAGCCTCACTTACACTTTCGCTAAGCTCACTTTCGCGGAGCGAAAGTGCGCGAAACTCTTTGCTTTGCGCTAGCACGAGGAGCTCAGTAAACTTGGAACCTAAAAAGCTCAAAAGAGGACCAAACTATTCCAATCGCGTAGGTTTTACAACTTTTTTAGGAAATACTGGGGTAAAATGGGATGCCGGAACGAAACTCTTGGACTGCAGAAGATTACCTTTTTGTACCCTTTTGGGGCAAGCCAAAGCACGTTTTGGCCTGAGTTTGCCAGCCCTTTGTAACAATGCCACTAACACAAAATATAAGATAATTCGTCCTTTACTTAATTTATCACGTGAGAATTTAACAATTCTTTGTAAAGATCTTTATCTGCCAGTCTATCCTGATAAAAGTAATAAAGCTGTTCAATACTCAAGGAATCGACTTCGAGAACAAATTCTTCCAGCGATTAAACTGTTTTTGAATCCTAAAATAGATCACGCTTTATTTAAGTTAGCCGAACTTCTTACACAAGATTTCTCTTTGGTTTCTAATTTAGTAAACATCGGACGTCGTAGTACCTCCCCTCTTGTTCGTGGTCACCCTTCGGGTGAACAAGGTCTACCTAAAACGTAGCTGCGCCGACGGGCAGGTCCAGAGACTCTTGCTGAGCAAGTTCAAGTTGGCTTTCGCTAAAGCGAAAGTTTTGCTGCTTGGCTCTAGGCTGTAGAGCACCCTATAGGCCGATAGCTCTAGCTTCGCTAGAGTTCGAAGTTCCGGTTGCCGAATTCGAGCTCTTGCTTTTGCACACAAAATCTTCGATTTTGTGAGCAAAAGCATCCGGAATGTACTTTGAACTCTAGCTTTGTTGTCACTTTTGCGTAGCAAAAGTGCTGCTCAGCCTTCGGCTGAGCAACCCTTTGGGGTTACCGGAACTTCGTTCCGGCAATTTTACTAAGCAAAAGTGTCCGGAACGAAGTTCCGGGTAAGAGTTACCGAAGGGTGAGCAAGAAGGGGGGCAAACTCCCGCAGGGAGTTCTCGGAACTCCAAACTCGAGCGTAGCTCGAGTTACCGGTCAACGGAACGGAGTTCCGGGTTACAGAGGTGAAGCGAAAGTTCGTGACATTAACTTTGCTAGAGTGACTTACATAAATGTCCGGTTTAAACTAAAAAAAGATGTTTCATCATGGTACGAAAAAATAAACTAATATCGGGCGAAATCTTAAAAGAGCCGCTCCTAGACGTTTTCTTAACCGATTTGGAACAAATTTCCTTTTCTTTACTTTGTCCAAAGCGTTCGTGGGTTGCCGAAAGTTTGCATGGGCTGAACCCCCGAAGGGGGTTACCAGAACGGAGTTCCGGTAACCGGAACGGAGTTACGGGTTCTGAGCCCCCAGATTCAACTGCGCCGGCAGGCAGCAAGTCCAACCGAAACATGCTTCCAGTACTTGCGAAAGGCGCGACCAAAAGCGCTAACGAGCCCTTCCTTGCTTCTGCTC
The DNA here is from genome assembly GCA_004335615.1 of Chloroidium sp. JM. NCBI lineage: Eukaryota > Viridiplantae > Chlorophyta > Trebouxiophyceae > Watanabeales > Watanabeaceae > Chloroidium > Chloroidium sp. JM. Next base: position 159,866 of record QAXI01000420.1, read on the forward strand.
CGCCGAAGCAAGTCTACCTAAAGCACGTTCCTACGCCGGGGTCATCCTTTGTTCGTGGGCGAACTCGAGCTTCGCTAAAGTTAACAGAGCAACCAAACAAGTTACCGCTTGGCCGAGCGTCCCAGACCGGGAGACGACTCTTTGCTTTAAGAAGCAAAGTTAGAACACCGCGGAGAAACGAATTCTGCCAAGGCGTTGCTTCGCAACATTTTTGGCTGCCAAAGGCCTCACTTATAACCCCCGAAGGTGGTTCTGAAAGTGTACGGTTGGAACTCCCTTCGGGAGTAACCGGAACTCCGTTCCGGCAGTTACTTCTACGTAGCAGAAGCAAGGAGAGGGCTAAGGCTACTCAACATATTACTTTGAACGTTAAGATTGGAGATTACGTTCACTGTGGAGACAAAATCGGAGAGTTTTTTGAAACGCCTCAACGGTCTCTCGGAGGCAACCAGAACGGAGTTCCGGTCATTATTGGAGATTCTGGCAGAGTAATTACTCTCACAAAAACTCAATTGACACTTCAAAAAACGCAACCTGTGCTCTTTTATTCAGAAGCTACGAGCCATGTTCGAGAGAATGAATGGGTTCAAAGAGGCAGTCCTATTTTAACGTTAACACATCAAACTCTAGTAACTGGTGATATTGTTCAAGGTATCCCTCGAATTGAGCAACTCTTTGAAGCAGTTACCTCTTCTTCGTCCGCATTACCCGATGACGAGCCGTTATACGAAACTTTACATTCACAAGCACGTGAAATTTTTAGAAGAAATTGGAGTCTAGTGCCTTTGCCAACTGCAGTCCGACAAGCTCTAGAAGAGATTCAACAAATTATTGTAGAAAGTATCCAAAAGGTTTATCTTTCACAGGGGGTTCTTATTGCTGATAAACATATCGAAATTATTGTTAAGCAAATGACTTCAAAAGGGCAAATCATTGATAATGGAAATACAGGTTTTATTATCAACGAGGTCTTACCTTTGCAAAAAATTGAGAACGCAAATTTGACTACTTCTGGAAAAAAGGCGGTGTATGCTCCAGCTGTTGTTGGGTTAACACGTGCAGCTTTAAATTCCGATAGTTTTATTTCGGCAGCTAGTTTTCAAGAGACGACTCGAGTTTTAACTCGTGACGCTGTTGCCGGTAAAAGTGATTTTCTACGTGGATTAAAAGAAAAAGTAGTCATTGGTGATTTAATCTCAGCAGGAACTGGTCTAGATCTTTTTTTTCTTTACACCCTTTTAGCGGAGAATATCTTTGATACAACCTGTGAAAAAATGAGTGGTCTAAAAAAAGGTCGCCCTAATAAATATGAATCAAATATTCGAAGAATTTAGAACAATACTATTACACCAATCTAATTGTTTTCTTCCCTTTTGCCAACACCAAGTGCATGGTATTAACAAAAACGAAGGCTTGCTCAGCAAAGCTAACCAGGCGCAAAAGCTATGCTCGAACTCGAGCGTAGCTCGAGTTACCCTTAGATGGGGCATACTAAGCCTAAAGGTACTACCCATAGCTGTCGTAAGTACGTTCCGGCAGTTCTGTTCAACTTTGTGCTCAGCTTTGCTGAGCACGAGACCAGTTAAGGGAGAAGCGCGCCGGCGGTCCGCTGACCAGCTCAACGAGCCGCCCAAACTTTCGCTTCTGTCACTTTTGCTAAGCAAAAGTGCTGCTCAGCCTTCGGCTGAGCAACCCCTCCTTGGTTCTGCTACGCAGAACCAATTGCCGGAACGGAGTTCCGGTTACCCTCACTTTCGCTTCGCTCACTATCGCGAAGCGAAAGTGCAAGTGCGCGCACTTTTGCTTAGCAAAAGTGAGGCCTTCGGCCGAGCAAGAAGGGGGTTCTACTCGTACACTTTTACTTCGCTGAACCCCCCTTCAGGGGGTTCAGAGGGTTCTAATTGCCGGAACGGAGCAACTTTCGCTTTGCGAAAGTGTACGGTAACACCTGCGCACTTTTGCTTAGCAAAAGTGAGGCCTTCGGCCAAGCAAGAAGGGGGTTCTGAAAGTTACAGTGCGGTTTGCTCGGCTAGACTAGCCTCACTTACACTTTCGCTAAGCTCACTTTCGCGGAGCGAAAGTGCGCGAAACTCTTTGCTTTGCGCTAGCACGAGGAGCTCAGTAAACTTGGAACCTAAAAAGCTCAAAAGAGGACCAAACTATTCCAATCGCGTAGGTTTTACAACTTTTTTAGGAAATACTGGGGTAAAATGGGATGCCGGAACGAAACTCTTGGACTGCAGAAGATTACCTTTTTGTACCCTTTTGGGGCAAGCCAAAGCACGTTTTGGCCTGAGTTTGCCAGCCCTTTGTAACAATGCCACTAACACAAAATATAAGATAATTCGTCCTTTACTTAATTTATCACGTGAGAATTTAACAATTCTTTGTAAAGATCTTTATCTGCCAGTCTATCCTGATAAAAGTAATAAAGCTGTTCAATACTCAAGGAATCGACTTCGAGAACAAATTCTTCCAGCGATTAAACTGTTTTTGAATCCTAAAATAGATCACGCTTTATTTAAGTTAGCCGAACTTCTTACACAAGATTTCTCTTTGGTTTCTAATTTAGTAAACATCGGACGTCGTAGTACCTCCCCTCTTGTTCGTGGTCACCCTTCGGGTGAACAAGGTCTACCTAAAACGTAGCTGCGCCGACGGGCAGGTCCAGAGACTCTTGCTGAGCAAGTTCAAGTTGGCTTTCGCTAAAGCGAAAGTTTTGCTGCTTGGCTCTAGGCTGTAGAGCACCCTATAGGCCGATAGCTCTAGCTTCGCTAGAGTTCGAAGTTCCGGTTGCCGAATTCGAGCTCTTGCTTTTGCACACAAAATCTTCGATTTTGTGAGCAAAAGCATCCGGAATGTACTTTGAACTCTAGCTTTGTTGTCACTTTTGCGTAGCAAAAGTGCTGCTCAGCCTTCGGCTGAGCAACCCTTTGGGGTTACCGGAAC
>QAXI01000421.1:18636-29328 GCA_004335615.1 Chloroidium sp. JM
CTCTCCCCTCCTTTCTCCTTTTCCTCAACCCCTCACACTACAGGAAAAGGTGCTTCTAAGCAGCTGCATTTGGTTCCACAAAGGCATTGGGCAGGAGAGAAGTCTGTGTACACGATGTCCGTTTGGGAGAAGAGGAACGCTTATCCGGATTTTCAGTCTGTCCCCACCTGGAATCCAGCCTCCAGGAATCCTGACCCCACTGAGCCGAATCCCATCCCCTTTTGGTCTTTTAAGATAGTACAAAGCAGCGATCTATTGTTGGCACAAGATTTGAGATCTACAGGAGAGTGTTGAGTGTCCTTGGTCTGGCAACCGAGCATACCATCACAGGATGACCTGGACCCTGCTGTCAGACTGCTTATTATTTTGGAATGGAGACTGTGATAATCTGAAAGAATGCAATTAAAGACCAACAAACTGGCGCGTGGCCCGACAGGTTTCTGGAACAAACCTGGATACCCACCATCATGTCATCCCACAGGTTTTTTGTAGTGACCGTACAGATGTCTGAAGATCGGTCCTTGCATAAGGAACAATCCGCTGTGAGTGAGGGCTGATGCGGGCGGACAAGAGGCAGGTTTGACAAGCGGAGCCTGACTTTTCTGAGGCTAACTGTCATCAATCATCTGGATGCTGATGAATCCAATGGCATTGACTGGCTTCAAGAGTGGGAGGTGGTGCAGACGGACCGCGGTAGCTTTGACAAGGAGGACTACTCGGCAGTGGCGGCTCGGGAGTCCCCGGAGGTTGCAAAGCAGGACAGCTTTGCCTTTGAGCAGACGCCTGGGGATGACCCTGAGCTCCCCACGCCCAAAGCTGTGGGGGAAGCCGGCAGGCGTAGGAGCACTCTACGGCATACTTCCCACCCCCAGAATGATGGGGATCACGCAACAGGTGACGATTCTGCTGGTGCTCATTAAGCTTTCCGCCCTTGGCATTTTGCCTGGAATGCCAAGAGTTATGCCTGTTTGACAAGCGGTACTATCATGCAGATGATATTCTGCTGGTCTCAGTGTCTCGGTTCGAGTCCAGGTACTGGTTCTGGCTCTGACTCCACGGATTTTTTCCAGCGTGGGAATTTGACTTTCTGACGAGGATGCGCTTGGCAATCCACCATATCTTGTCAGCCAACTTCAAAATAACCTAATTTTACAAGGCCTTACCTTTCTTTGGGTTCCTGGTAATTTGGCCGTTCGCCTTTTGGACTGTCCTTCAAAAGTTTCGCCTGCCAGGGCAGAGAGTTCATTTCCAGTTTTGATAGCGCTGCAGTCTACTACTACTACTACTAGCCCAGTCCTCTCTAGTCTCTTTCCCTTGCAGAGTACACGGTTTATTCCAATCATACATCCATACTTGCAGAGTATGTGCAGCCAAAGCAGCTGAAATGCCCTTCTCCCGCACGACTCACAAGTGTTTGCAGAACAGGCAGCTTTCAGACATGTTCTGAAAGCTGCCTGTGGACACACACCCGAGGAGCGATTATCCCAGTTCTTGACTGGAAGCTGTCAGATGCTGCAGGTGAACCCTCGACAGCAATGGAGGAGCCCAGTGAATACGCCAAGGTTGCCAAAATGTGGGCCGCCCGCTCTTCCCCTCCGGCGTCCGCCCGAGGCGGTAGCAGTGGCCGTGACACCCCGGCTGTGGCCCCCTTGGCCAAGGCGGAGGTCCCGGAGCGGGGCTACAAGCCAGCATCCCTGCTGAAGCGTCTGAGCACAATAGGAAAGCAGGCACGGCTTTCTCTCCTTGGGGACTCTTGCTCCATCCAGAGCTTGTTAAGCAATTAATCGCATGTACTTGCAGAAACAGAGGAGAAATATATTATGAGGCTACCTATCAGACGTGAAGGATACAAACCACGCCTTTTCAAAGATTCTCGTTCTCGTCATGCATAGCCCTCAATTTGGACTGCCGCGTCACCATACAGAATGGCTGTGAAGTTTTACCAATGAAGAACAAGCCACGGAATGCTCGCATTGCCTCTGCGAACTAAATCACTACAGCGGCACATGCAGGTGGTGGAGGGGTTTTCAGCTAGAGGAAGGAGCACACCTCCTGGCTCAAAGCCAACCACCCCAAGGGGATGGAGGGGTGGGGTTGTGGCAGCTGACTCAGCACTGCAGACGACTCCAAGGGGAGGAAAGGACGGGGGCGTGGCAGCTGACTCGGCATTGCAGACCCCTCCTCCGGCGGCAGACAAACAGCGGCGAGAACTGGCAGCCAGGTTAATCTTTGGGCCAAGTTGCGGATGAATGTCAGAATCACATACTGTACTTTTTGGCAACCAGAAATACCTGGTAGTGGTAATCTAGACTAGTACAGGGGAATGCATTATGTCAATCATCGTGTGTTGCTGGATTCAACTAGTATCTGTCATTCACAAATCTGACAGATCCTGGGGGCTCCATCCCCCAAAACCTATGAGGCAAATACAATTTGATCGATTGCTTGCCTCGGGGCACATGCGCATTAGGTTCTTCCTGTTCAGACTCCAGAGAAATGCAGGCTACACTGAGCTTCACCTTCCTTAGAACCTCCGATTGTTGCTTGCAGGGCCAACTATACGGTGACGGTCGATGGTTGGCCCTCGTCTGCAGACCCCAGCCCTGAGAAACCCCTCCAGGCCGAGGGATTCAGCCAGGGTGGGGAGGTTACTGCAATCACCAGCCCCCCAAAACCCCCCCAGGTTGAGGGGTCTGGCCAGGGGGTGGACAGGGGTGACCCTGAGACCCCCGAAAAGGCCAGCGAACCCCCCGCCAACAAGATGGAGGGGAAGGGTCCCCGCAAGAGAACACGCAGCCGGTCAATTCCGCCGTTTGCCACCCTCCAGCCTCAGCTTCCAGGTGACTTCCTCATAATGAATGTCGCAGGAGGATAGCTCGGAGGAGTTTTGATGCATTTTCAATCTATGTAGCAGGTGGCTTAGTCAGTATCAGGGTGTTCTCAAGCGTTGCATCTCAGGATTTCGGCTCTGAGTTTCTGTTCATTGGAAAGGCACAGTTATTGAAAGCTAGCTCGATGAATCACAGCGCCCTAGAAATTGCCTTTCTCTGTTTTCAGTAAGCATTCGAAGCAGCACTGCTCGTCAGTTATTCTCAAATCTCTCACCTTCGCGTGATCATTGTACATCAGGGCCTGGTCAGGCAAGATTCAAAGCACATGTCGACCCATTTGCAATCTGTACCTGCCCTTTCACACTTGAGAGCCATTATAGCAATCCTGAATCCTCACATGCACATCTTCTCACCATTTCGATCCTGCAGGCCCTTCAGACTCTCCAGGAGTGAAGGAAAGGAGGAGGGAGTGGGAGGCGCGCGCCGCTGCTCCAGACAGCAATGCCGAGTCAAGGCCAGCGAAGGGAGAAATGTCCCCTCTCGCCAGCCTGCGTAGAGTGCCCATGAGCAGCATGCCCCTCGAGCAGCCACAGGTAATCGCAACCCAAGTATGGTTGCCATGCAGAGTCACCTTCCGAGCGCAAAGGAATGCCTGTAGGGGGAGTTCTGTTGAAATCTGGCTCATAATGTTCCGAATGACATTAGGATAGGCATTTGCTCTATCAGAATGGACACTTGATGGAGAGACTGTTATTTGGCACGAGCATGTGATTGCATTATCAGAAAGTCATACCGGAATGCATGAAGATGAGAATCATTGCCAAAGCTGCACGGCTCAGATACTGAGAGGTGATGAACGCAAGGCACAGAGTATGAGAGATGAGGAGACAGATTGGTCTTGGTTCAGATAATCCCAGTCGTCTTCCTGATCCGTTTCAGCGATTCTTTCTCACCAGGCCATGAAAATCTGCATGCAAAATGTTCAGATGTCAAAAAGGGAGCTCATGTCAAACGCAATGGGAACCAACAGACTCCCCATCTTGGCTCCCTATATTGGACTTCCCTGCTCAACAGAGGCCACAATCTTCCCGAAGGTTGAGCGCCTGCATGTCAAAGCAATCCTTCCTCGGATGCACATATCATTGACCTTGCTTTTGACCCTACAGCTATCCAGGAGAAAGTCTTCCAGCAAAGCTGCAAGCCCCAGGAGCAGAGCCACAACCCCCAGGAGGCGGCGCAGCACCTCCTCCAAGGACCTTGCACGCCAGGAGGAGGCAGCCCGCACAGCCCGTAAGTCAGAGGCACTGCCGTCCAGCGATCCCCACCCCCCAGCCGTGCCAGCAGAAGCGGAGCTGCGACATGGCGACAACACCCAGAAGGGGTTCGTTGGGCAGAGTGGGGAGCCGCTGCCGCCTGACGCATCCCACCCCAGCTCCGTGCCGGCAGAAGCGGACCCCCAACCCAGCAATGAGCCTCAGAAGGGGTCCAGAAGGCAGAGAGCAGGGCGCAGGGGTATGAAGCAGCCAAGCCCCGGAGCCCTGGGTGCTCGGCTTGAGGAGGAGCCTCCAGAACAGTTGCCAGGAGGGCAGGAGGCCCCAGCAGTGGAGTCTGTGGGAATCCAGCCGGAGGTGCGATCCCGTCAGAAGCGGCCCAAGAGTCCCAGGGGTCTGGAATTAGATCTTGGAGCTGCAGAGGAGCCACGATCAGGCTTACGATCCCAGAAGGCAGCGGCCCTGCTTCAGGAGGAGCCCTTCAGGGAGTCGAGGGGGCTGGATGCAGAGCCTGGAGCCGCCAGGGAACGGCGGCACAGCTCGAGGAGCAGGGCCGGGGAGGGTGGGGTGGCCGGAAGGAGGCACGGCAAGCCAGGTGGTGGCGAGGAGGCCCAGAGGCAGGGTGGACACCCTTCGAGGAGTGGCCCTCCAGAGACGGCGTTGCACGCCCCGTCTCCAGCCCACATTCTGGACAAGATGGTGGAGCGGGATTGGGAGCTGGGACGAAAGAAGCTAAAGGGCTCAAAGTGAGGATTCTGCCCACGCAATGCCTCTCACCTCTGAACCTAGATATGAAATTGTCATTGCTCTGCGGATAATTGATTGCAGATAAATTAGGATGGGTCTCCTGGGAAATTTTGACAGTGGACCTTTGCAGCCTGGGAAAGGGTCACAGAAGCTGACAAATCTGAGCTCAAGGATTTTTACAAAAAGAAACATGAGATTGAAACTGGGATTTATTGAGCTAATTGATGTATTCCTGTCATGCTGTCAGGCATATTCGTATCGACTCTGCAAAGAAGGCAGAGAAGGCTCACAGTGTGTGATTGGCGGGGGTGGGGGCGGGGAGGGGGTGGCTCTCCATGTCTGCGCAAGGAAGTGCGGGAAGACAGCCAGCTAACAATTTCCCAATTTGATATGATCTGGACCAGGAATAGTCGTGAGGTGGCTGTGGTGTATCACAGGTCTGGACGGACACTTGATCCCCGCTTCCGTGAGTCCATGGGTCACCGGCGGAAGGACCTGGAGCGTCGGCGCTCTTGCCTGAACAGCAGGGAAGTGGACGCCTCCTTTATCACGGGAGGTGCTGACGGAGGGAGTGCCAGGGAGACGCAGCATCCCATGCCTACCACAGAGACAAGGGAAAGCCTTGCTGCTCTTGCAGAATCGGAGCGGCTTTGCCTTGCCATGGAGCCAGGACCCAGATCCTCCCAGGAGGCAGCCCCTGCCAGGGGAGCGGGTATCATTGGTCGGGACATCGCATCGGTAACCCCTCCCATCCTCGCCCAATTCCCAGCCCTTCTCTGTGACCCAGACTCTCCTTCCAGCTCTTCCCTTAAAGTTCGATCTAACACATAAGCATCGATTTCATTCCATACCAGCAGGTACTGCATAGGGTCAATCCCCCCCTACCCCCTGTTGTTGCAACATACAGGGACATCTGCGGGAGTTGCAGAAAGGCTGGAGGTCTGCAATTGTGATTCCGACTTTGCCCCTCCCCTCCTCTCCTGCAATTTGTTATGCACATAGAATCATTTGTGCCCCTGCCACCCTTTCAACCTCAAGATCCCCTGAAGACAGCCTCAGGGCATCCCTGCTGTGCAGGTGGAGACAGAGAAGGAGGAGACGGAAGAGGCATCAGTCCCCGTCATCAGCCTCCCCACCCAGCCCTACACCCCACTCCTGGATCCCAAGCGGTCGGAGAAGCGTTCAAGCTCGTCTCGGAGCTCCCAGACCTCGCACACCTCGCAGCGCTCAAGGGGTTCCAGGAGCTCGCAGCGGAGCCTCCCAGCGGCTGCTCCTGCCCGCCGACCCCTCATGTCCACAATACCCCTCAAGCGGGTCCCCGCTCCCCCCGCCCCGCCAAGCCTGCGTGTCGGATCCCACAGGTCGCTCCTAGAGAGCATCGAGGAGACTGGACAGCTTCCCGCCACGGTCGTCAACAGCTCTTTGGAGATCGCTGAGACACAGGCCCCAACAGACCACAGAAGCAAGGCTGACCTCAAGCCAGCCCCCGCCGCAGAGCTTCCAGCGACATCGGCGGCCGCTGAGGCAGGGAAATCGGTAGATGGCACAAGCGCAGCGGACGCAGCCCTCGATGTCAAGAGCTCAGCGGCGCCGCAGATCGCTGAGATGGGGGAAAAGGCAGACCATGGAAGCACGGCGGAGAGCAGATTGGGCCCCACTTCTCCGGTTCTGGGAATCACTGAGGCAGGGGTCCAGGCAGACCGCAGGAGCGTTTCAGAAGCAGCCCCCGCAATGGAGGGCTCAGCAGCATCAGAGTCTGCTAAGAGGGGTGACCCTGCAGTGGCCAGGTCGATACCAACCGCCAGGGTTACAGCGGCAGCGGAAGTTGCTGAGGCGGGGGAGACTTCAGAGAGCAGCACGATCGATGCCGCCCTCGCTGTGGAGGCCTCGGAGGGCTCAACAGCATCGTGGATCACGGCGGCGGAACTGTCGGCGGAACGCCGGAAGGCCAGGGTGGCCAGAGCAGCCCCCGCCTCGCGGGTGTCAGGGGCGGCGTCGAGAACCGCGTCCGGGGGGATACCGGCGGACCGCAAGAGCGCCGTGGAGTCCAGGATCGCGGCGCTGTACGGGAGGAAGTCTTGGAGCGACGTGGAAAGGCCACTCCCGGCACCAACAGCCGGTGAGCTCCCATCCTGTTCTGCGTCATTCTGTTCTGCGTCATTATTCCGAAGCGTGTGCAGAACATCTGCGCTCATTTGACGCTGCCGCTGCAACACACACGGCACCAATTTTTTCTCACAATGCTCCATGAGAAGAAGGGAAAGAATCTGTATTATCACATAGATCATTGATCTCGCTCTGACAGTGATGCTGGTGTCAATTCCGGCCGGCAGAGTCCTCACCAGCATCCCGAGCTTTTTTGCAGCCCTCCCTCCATTGTGTACCTCGTGCTTCAGCAACAGGGCTGTGTCGAGCAGCTGCCTCACTCTTGCTTTTTGCACTTGCGTCTCCCCATTTCGGCCACAACAGATGCACAGTGATGCATGGAGGAGAGTCGGATGCAAGCTTGGGTAATTGAAGACCTTGTTTCATGGGAACCGCCCAGCTGAGGTGGTAGAGATTAGACGCTGAAAGTTGGTGGTTGCAAACCTCCCTTCCACTGCAGGCACAGCTGCAGATCCTGTTCCAGAGAAGCAGCCCATAGGCTTGCCCGATTCAGAGCCGTGCGAAACTTCCGGCCCACAGCAGTGCGTCCAAGACATCGCCGCTGCATCCCCTGTCTCCAGGCCCCAGCCCGCCGCCTTCGCTCCGTCTGCAGGCCCAGATCCTGTCTCGCTCATCAAGCCTGAGGGCTTGCCGGCTCCAGAGTCGGCATGGCCAACAGGTGAGCACCCATTCCGCAACTTTGTATCGCAGCGCATGCAGGAGACCGTGAGTTGATCTCTCTTATAATGAAAATGAATATTTCCAAAGTGTCCTCACTATACACCGAGACAACTTCTTGTGTTTATAATTTGAAAACCCAGTCACCAGTGCTCGATCCTGGCTTGTAGCAATCTTCACTTCTTATTGGTCCTTTTGCAGCCTTTCTCAACCTTCAAACGTGTATCGTGTCCTCCATCATCTGGGCAACGTATGGCAGCAGTCTTGCTTGTTGCAGATTCTGGCACTTTGCAAGTCCATCAACATCATCATCATAACATCAAGACCTGTCCTATCCAATCCTGCAATCCAATGCAGATGCTGCTCCCCTGCCAGACATCCAGCTAGAGAGCTTGCCAGGTCCTGAGCCAAGCAATTCCTCCGCCCCACAGCCAAGAATTGCGCTTGTTGCCGCCACGGACGCTGCTCGCCTTCCAGAGAGCTTGCCGGCTCCCCAGCCGAGCGAAACCCCCGTCCCACAGTCGAGCGAGGCGCCTGTTGCCGACAGACCAATCCCCCAGGATCCTGCACCCCACCCTGCCACCGTCGCTCCATCTCCAGACGCGGAGATACTACCAGAGATGCAGCCGGAGGGCTTGCCTGCTCCCAAGCAGCGCAAAACCCCTGTTCCACAGCCGGACATCGCTCCCATTGCTGCAGAACCCCACACCCATGCCACCGATGCCCAGTCTGCGTCGAGCCTGCTTTTAGCAAACGGTGAGGTCACATCCTCAACTGCATCGGTGCTTTGGAATGCATGAATGGTAGTTCGTAATTCGAGTCTGTTGCCACCATCCTTGATTTTTGCCTGAGCAAATCGGGGGAAGCAATCTCAAAATTGAAATCAAACAAAATCTCAGCTGAGGAAAGATTTGATGTCAAGATTACTGCTAGTTTCGATCCTTGCTGGCGACATTGCAAACATTCCTAGACCTTTTTGACAGTCCAGCTCTCAGCTTTGCAACGCGCATCTCACCCTCCATCAGCGGCTTCCCAGCATTGGAATTCGACACCCAGCATGCCTAGCCACCGAAGAGGCTGGATGAGGGCTGAAAGGAAGATTTCGTCTTGTGATTGGCAACACTCATTGCACTGCAGGCGCACATCCAATCCTGGAGGGCTTGCCTGCTCCTGAGCCGCGCAGCATCCCTGCCACTCAGCCCCTTGTCGAGCCTGCTGCCACCAAGGCCGCAGGCTTGCCAAAACAAGCCTTGGAAGGTCCAGTCCTGGAGCCACAGCCCAAGGGCTTGCCTGCTCATGAGCTGCGACTCCCGCCAATCGCTGCTGCACCCAGGACCCTTCCTCTGGAATCCCCGGACGCCACCCAGGCCCCGCGCTTGCCGCTTGGACCCCCGCAGGAGGAGGTCCCTTCAGTGCCGAGGCAGCCCACAGAAGCTCACGCGGATCCAGTCCCAGAGATCCAGCCGGAGGGATTGCCCGCTGCCAAGCTGCGAAATCCTCCCACCCCACAGCCACGCGCCGCTGTCGCAGCCCAAAAGCCTGCAACGGTGCCCAAGCCCGCCGGCCGCACCTCGGCTCCCTGCCTGCCGGCCGGAGAAGCAAAGGAAGCTGTACGTCCCCCGAGGCAGAGAACGGAGGCACGAGTGGATCCCATACCGGAGATCCAACCCGAGGGCTTGCCCGCACCCTCGCCCCCCAAACTTCCCGTCCCCCAGCCAAGGAGCGTGCCTGCTGCTGTCGTGCCCCAACCCCCTGCAATGGCGCCCAAGCCTGCCACCAGCAAATCTGCTCCCCGCATGCCGGCCGGAGAAGCAAAGGAAGCCGTTCGCCCGCCGAGGCGGAAAATGGAGGCGCGCGCGGATCCTGTACCAGAGATTCAGCCTGAGGGCCTGCCCGCTCCCTCGCCCTCCAAACTCCCCATCCCCCAGGCGAGAAGCATGCCTGCTGCTGCCGCACCCCAACCCCATGCCCCCGCACCCCGGCCGGCCACCCGGCCCAAGCCCCCCCGCTTGTCGCTGGGAGTCCTGCGGGAGACCCTTCCCCTGCCGGAAGCTCCGTCCAAAGAGGAGGAGGTCGTCATGCTGACCCAGGAGCTGGAGGTGATTGCGAGCCCCACAATAGATAACACCCCCGGTGTTTGCTGCAGTGCACTCGACCACGATTCCAGCACAAGACATCTAGTGTTCCTGCACATCAGAATGTCCTCGAAAGCTTGGACAGTCCTGCTCGGCCTTGCAATCCAAAGGTGTGGCGTGGTTGCAGGCGGAAGTCCAGTCTCCCAAGCGGCTGGGCCTACAGCTGGAGGAGGGCACAGGGGACCGGTACGAGGGGCAGATGGACGCCTGCGGGATGCGCGGCCTGGGGGTCCTGCTGAAGAGCAACGGAGGCTCCTATGCAGGCCAAGTGAGCCCCTCTCACTTTGCCTCTGATCCAGGGCATGACGAACTTCTGGGCACCCTTCTGGGGTGCTGGAGGTGTGTTTGTTCCCAAGCTTCCCCAGCAATGATGTACCTGTAACGGTGGAATGTGGAAACTTGATGTACATGATTCGACGAGACAGCGGATTTATAGGTTTAAAAACCTTGTGGTCAAACACAGGAATCGGCCTGTAGTTGGTAATTCCTTGGTAAGAAAACTACAAGGGTCTCAAGCCAATTTTGGTGCAGTGGGAGCACTCCGAGTTCCAGGGTTTGGGCATACAGACCTTCCCCACCGGCAGCGCGCTCGTGAACTACATGGGACAGTTCCACCAAGGGTGCTGTCATGGCTGCGGCACCTGCGTGCACACTGACGGCACCGTGTATGCGGGCGAATGGCTGCGGGGCAAATACCACGGCCTGGGCCGCTTGGTGCGTACCGCCCCTCCCTCCTTCCATGTGGAAGCCTCGGCCATGCAACCGACCTGTACGCATTGTGTGTCGATGTTTGGGGGCGGGGGGCGAAGGGGTGAGCTAGCTAAGCCTCCCTGGACCCCTGTCCCCCCCTTGTAGAGAGCACTGTAGGTGGCACGCATTGTGCAT
>QAXI01000421.1:36896-62705 GCA_004335615.1 Chloroidium sp. JM
TGGTCAAAAGCTGGGATCAAATTCATATTTGGGGTTGCTTTTTCCCTGCGGCGGCCGCCACAGGGAAAAAGCAAACATCCGGGCCGCCCTGCGGGAGGCTCCACAGCGTAACCAGCGTGCCGGCCCACTGGGCGAACATCACGGAGGGGTTGTTGTGGTTGGTGGGGGGGGATATCAAGAAAGCCTTACCCTGCCGCCCCGGGGGAGGCTCCACAGCGTGACTAACGTGCCTGCCCACTGAGCAAATACAGTTGCCCACGCCGCCCCCGCCAGCCCCTGATGGAAGTATCCGATGAGCAGCACGTCGCACGCGCAATTCAGCACCAGCTGCACCAACACTCCCAGGCAGGGCGTCCAAGAATCCTTCTGTGCCAATAGGCCCGACTGCAGGGACACGAAGTATTTTCGGATTTGAAGGTCGCGTTGATGCCAGGCAGAGCGTCCAAGGACTTCTGTGCCAACAGGCCCGACTGGAGAGCTCTGTGAGGGCTGGAGATGGCAGCGGAACTGAGAATCCCTGATTGCTAACAGGCAATCACAAAATCATTCTTACTTGTGAGAACGAGGAGGAAGATAGAGGGGGGAAATTTTTGGGGAATGGCAATTGTTTTGCATAAATCCAGGATCACCTATTGCTGCAGGGCACACAGAGGGCGTTTGACAATTGTCCACACATCTGTCAACCTGTTATTGCTTCACCGATAACGCAGGCTTTAGGGGACTGGAATGTGAACGCAGCTCAATTGGGCCCCTTCCGCCCCCCTCCCCTTCCTCCCCCATACAAAAAACCCAACAATACTCCAAGCGGATATCGGGCGGACAAAAACATTAGGGAAGAGGGTCTCCGGACCTGTGCCACCATGAGCAGGAGGACACAGGGTGCAGCCAGTGCCCGGATGCGCAAGTAGGTCCATGCAGGCGCTACGAGCTCCACGGGGCACCCGGTCTTGGCAATCAAATGTGGCCCCCAGATCTGCACAAGCAGCGTCGGATCAGCCTCTATCCCTCAAGGCTGCAATCTGCTCCATCCTCCTAAAACAAAATTCTTCTTCCTGATGGGCCTTCCTGCTTTGTGATGAGTCACCTGATCAGGCTGAAGTGGCTGGAAGAAGGTATCATTTCTTCTTCATTTCTTCAGTCATCGTGGGAGTTTGACTGATTAGAGGACATTCGAAGGCCAGGTGGGTGGATTGAGCACCACTCCATGTGAAATTTATGCAACCTGGGAGGTGGCTTTAGGCACATTGCTGATCCTTTAGGCCGGACAACACAACTTCAATACTTGATGCTGGATTTTGCATTTTGTTGGACACTCGATCTATTGCTTGCACAACAAGTAAGCCAAGGCTCTTACAATTCCCTGGTTGCTTTTCCCCAGCTTTTGCTTCTTGAGTCCCACAATTTTGCAGACCAGCTGTACCACAAAACAGGCTCTGCGAGAAGGGGAGGGGGGGAGGGGGCGGCCCACTGTGAGGACAAGCAGCTGCATGGACCCGATGCCAAAGGCCAGCATGAGGCTGGTGGAGAGGACACTGGTCGCCTCCGCCTTCTTCTTTAGGTCCAAGAACTCCGACATGAGGCTGCATGACGGCAGAAGGCCTTCAATCTGAAAGCATATCTCCTGACAGTGACATGCCAGAAAACACCGCTGGCCCATCTGACCCTGCCCCTCTCAATTAATTGCTTGACAGTGCGTGATTTGGCTATAGTGTTGGGCTGCAAAACGTTGCCAGACACTGTCAAGGCAACCATTCCAAATTCACCCATTTTCTGCCGCCTATACAAAAAACACAACATTCTCATGGCAAAGTCAGAGCTCTGTGTTAGGTACGTAGATTAATCTGGATTTTTTCATTGCAGCAAGACACAGGGCTGGCAGATTGCACTTGCTGCTCATTTTTGGCTTGACAAGGCTGCAACAGGAAGAATGGGTTTGAGGTAGGGGTCTGAAAGGTACCAAGTGCATGCAGTGGCCAAAGCCCCGAACACATAAGTGGCAAATTGGAAGATGAGGGTGTTGGGCCCCTGCAGCAAACGGCACATCAGCACATGCTGAATGAATGGCCTATTTGTTTCATCCTCCAGATTGAGGATTCATACCTTTTCATTCTCTTTTAGGCATACAAACCACTTGTAGTGACTACATGTCTGGTTTGAGGCGGTGGCATGGGATGTACAGTGGCGTGATTGGGAGACACGCAGGTGAGCAGACATGATTCAATCTTTAGTGTCAAAGCAAGAATACATAAGAATACAAACGCTGACAATGCACTGCAATGCGTACAAAGGATGCAATCGAGAAGTGGAAGGCTGTAGCAGGGAAAGAGGGGGGGCGGGGGGTGGAGGGGGTATAGCCGGGGGAAGGGGAGTACCAGAGCTGCAAGCTCGAGGGTGCTGGCAAATTGCCCAATGCACACCGTGTCTACCATAGACATGAGTGGGTCGCCCATGGGGATCGACAGCGCAGGGCCCGCGAACATCAGTATGGTGCCCAGCATCGCCCACCTCCGCTGCCAGGGGCTTTTCCTTGGGGAGAGAGGAAGCTCCGAAGCCTGCAAAGCTTTGCAGAATAAGTGGATGTGGGGGGCAAGGGTAGTGAGTGGCCTTGCTGCCTTTCTCCTTCGACTCTCACTAAACGTCCAGGGGGGCGACAATTTTGATCACTGTCTCAATGACAGAGAGCTCCCTCGGTCACGCAAGGCAAAAACTTATCATGTCAGGCTTGCAGACTTTACCTCTAGTCAAACACATCTGGAAGATAATGACGCACACTTTCAATGAGTTATGCTGGATTGATCCGTATCATGCTTGCACGTGTAAGACTTATGAATTCAAAGCCCTCAGCATAGATTCAAATCCTGATCGCTTTTCCCTTCCCAAGCTCAGCCTTGTGCACCTGCTGTTGTGACGGAAAAATAATGCCTCCTTGGAGGATGTGATCCCCAAGATTACTTGATCCCCAATGGAAAGTTAGGAAGGGGGTACCTCTATGCAATCACGACTGCTCAGCGGACCAGCAGGCAAAATGTTGTTCCCCATCTGCAAAACATTTGAATTTCGTAATCAGTGAATATTACTACAGCTGCTGCACTAGCTCGCGTGCATCGAGCCTGTGTCACAAAATAGAATCAAAGCCTGCTGGCTGGTTCTTTCCAGCCTACCATGCAAATATCTCACGACCAGAATTCCCATTCCTTCTTTATAGAAACAATGATCCCTCCGGAATCTTTGTGTATCCTTCCCCTCCTCACATCGCATAAGATTCAGGTGGAGGAATGACAAGACCGCTCACACCAACATATTATGGAAGAAGTGATGCACGGGGAAGCAGAAATGTATGGTCCATTAATGCTTGCATTTCAGCAAAAAGCCAGTACTCAACTGCTGGAGAGTTCCTCAATCAGTGATCAACTAAGGTGGCAAATGCCGCTCGAATGAAGAGTCACTCCATAGAATTACCGCCACACCATTCAAAAGGCACTCCATTGAATTCTCATAGCTTCTCTACACCTCCTCCCCCCGCTCCAAGTCCACCGAACTTTACAATTTCTGAGTCAAGAGAGGGATACACAGATGGTATTTACAAATACATCTTCAGCTTGGATCTTATGCTCCAAGTATTAAGGATTTGTTTGCCCTTGTTGCTCATACTTCCTCACCTCTGGGGACAAAACCGCAGGAGAAGTCTCTACTTCTGTCCCCGGCTCTGGCTGCTGTATGATAGTGGAGTCTCCCTGAGGTTTTGCCCCTTTCAGAGGCCCCAATTTGCGTTTCCGTGCCTGTGCTAGCTGCGTGGTGACTGTGTTTTGGTGGAGCCTGAAAGGGATGCTGAAGCTGCTTCCAACTCTCGGACGCACATTTGAGCTCAATCCAGGAACTTCCCATGACCAGAGCATCTGTGCGTCTTTGTTCGACACGAAGCCTTCTCAATAAAAAGCCTTTATTGTTTGATTGTCGCGCAAGCTGGGAAAGGTCGTCACTTCAAGTTCTCAGGCACGATTGATAGAGTACGAGATCACACACACTCTGATCGGAGAGAGACGTCAACGGATAGGAAAATTTGTAACGAGGGGCTGGCCGTGGCTCCCAGCCCCTCGTGCTACTGAGTCACCGTCTCTTCTTCCTTGCAAACCCCGAAATTGTGATCAAGCAAATTCTCAAAGCAGAATAAGCTAAGCTCGCAGTTGAATGCGCCTTTGGCTAGGGGAATTCACAAACAAGTTCTGGCGAAAGGCTCGCAGTTTTGGTCCTTTTAAATTGCACTACCTAGACATTGGATTGGCTTTCCGTGAAGATGTGAATGGACCGAGATGCCAACAGTAGGCGAAACAGTGGAGAAATTGGACGAAAGGGACTTATATGAGGTATGCTTGCATGGGGGGATGTGGCACTGAAGCTGGTTGCCTGCACTCTCAGCTTCATTGCTCAAAATCCAGATTTTGCACCTGCAAGTACCTCATGGAAGTGCTGCTCAGGTCCTGGGAGTGACAAAAACAGCTACAGCTGAGGACATAAAGAGGGCATACCGCAAGGCAGCCCTCAGATACCATCCAGACAAGAACACAGGCAGCAATGCCGAAGCTGCGGCCCTCAAATTCCAGGTGCCGTGGCCCCCTCCCCTGTCGCCAGGCTTGCCATCCTCTGATGCCCACACATTCCACTCAGAGGCGTCGTGTTGTCCAGTTGCAGACTGTGGGGAGGCCTTGGGCTTGTCCCTCCAAGCTCAAGGCGAGAAGCTTCTACTTCAAGCAGCATCCTCATTCACAAAGGCAGCAAGGAGATCCTGCCTTGTTTGCAATGTACCAGCAGGCCATGCAAACCCTTGTAGACCCCATGCATGCCCTCCGTCCCCTCTCCCCATGTCATGACAGTCTCTTCGCGTCACCTCACCTCTCCCCATGCCTCCAATCCCCTGCCATGCCGCTCCAATCTCTCTGGTCCCACTTTCTCCTCAGCCTTGAAAATACTGTCCCCCCGCTCCTGATATGTCGGCACTGCCGTTGCCTCAGTGGAGGCGTCCCAAGCTATCCTCTCGGAACTCTATGAGCTGCCTCAAGACCCCACCCCCCATACCACGCCAAATCTCTTATCCCGAGGCATGCCCACCTGACAGGAGGTGGCGGCGGCCCATGCCATCCTCTCGGACCCCAACCAGCGGCAGAAGTACGATGCCTCCGGTTTCGCCGGCCTGGCAGCCTCGGAGCTCAATATGGAGGTGGACGCCTCCGCCCTCAGCCCCTTTGCGACGGGCATAGTCGGCATCTTCAGCAGCCTGGGAGTGCTGGCAGTCAAGACTTCCGTGCCCGCCAAGGTGGGCTTTCATTTCACGGATCAAAAGCATGTAGGCTGTTGCAAGCTGTGGCATTCTTGGATTGGAAGGTAAGGGGACACCTCGCGGATTAGAATTCCGCAGTACATGGATATGTTGGTGGACTTGACAATGGGGAAGAATGGGGAGTATACTGGGGCTTGCTGGCTTTCATGAAAATCTTGCCTGCCATGGTGTGACTGCTCTTGCTGATGAAGGCCGCGAAAATTTTGAAATGTCTTGAATTGAACCCAAGAGATCGACTTGCTGTCCGGTCACAAATTGGCAAGTGATGGTGGCTGTCATCCAGGAGGGAATTGTCCTCTTCAGCGATTGACTGTGACCCAGAGTTTCAAGAGGACTTCTTGCATGCCTTTTGGTGCATCTGCAGGTGCGGGAAACAGCATACAGTGGGGCGTTCGAGACCACCAAGCTTGCTATAGGGCAAAGACTTGAAGGAAGGGTGAGTCCCTGGAACCATCTCTTCGCTTTCGGGAGATGAATTGCAGTGATGTGGCTGTCAATTCCTTTTCCTTTTCTCACAATGGAGAGAAAGCACAATACTGTACAGTTGCATAGACACCTTGCCCAATGTGCACATCTCAAATAGACATCTGGAGGAACAGGACTTCCCTTATTAAAGGAAGATGGACCTCCTCTGCAAGTGGTCCAGGAGACCAATGTCTTCAAGCCCCCCTTTTTCCCCTTCCAACCCCCAGGCTCAAATAACTGAAGCGAATCGCCGTCGTTCACAAATATAAAGTGGAGCTGCAATGCAGGTAGAGAAGCAGGAGGCTGTGTTTTACGAGCTCGAGGTCTGCCAGGAAGACATCCAGCAGGGCTTCTTAGTCAGCGCACATTCCAACATAGGCTCTCGCTTCAAGCTACTGCTCTTCGAGAACTCGTCTGGTTCTTGGGATCTGCAAGAACAGGTCTGCCCCTACACCCTCAAAAATGCACTGGCTAGCAACCTTTCCGCTGGCAGGCATGATTTGAAACATTGACCTCTTGGTGAGACATGGCTCTGGTTCTTACATCTGACATCAGAAGGGCCTCAATCAGCATCCTGCCCCTATTCAATTCCTTGCAATTGGGACGCCACAGAAAAGACAGACCCTGTGGGGATTGTAGAGAAGGGGTGGCTGGCAGCTGCCCCATGCTAACAAAGCATGAAGGAAAGCTCATATCTCCCTGATACAGGAAGACAGCATGCCGACACATAGAGGGCCATCGTTAGTGGGCCTGTACTTCATACACACCAGGACGAATGCATGAGCACTTGTTTCTCACCAGTGCAGGAAGACAGCATGCCGACACACCGGGGACCGTCGTTAGCGGGCCTGTACTTCATGGATACCAGGACGTACCACCTGGGACCCAAGCTCAGCCGGGGGGACGCCATCAAGCTCAGCCCAGAGAGCCAGACCTTCCAGCGCCTGGACTCCCTGGCCCCCCGCGAGCACATAGCCATCCGTCCGGGGAAGCTTCTGTTCGCCGTGTACAACGACAACTGGTAAGCGCGTTTTCCTCCCGTATTGATCAATACCTTACCAACCTTCTAGGCGGACCGATGACCAGGGCTGGGGTGGGGCAGTGAAGGAATTTGGATGGATTGGAGCTCAATTGTGCATCAAATCTTTGAGAGGACAGGGATCCACCTTGCAAGGGATGGAAGGGGCAAGGGAGGGGTGAGGAGGCGGGAAGGGAGGGGGGGGGGGTTGCATTCAAGAAGCTTCCATTCTTAGGCTTGGCTCCTCATATCCATGATGCATGACAGAATTTTTTGCCAGGTTCAAGACGGCAAAGTACACAGTCAGTGCCCTTGGACCACAGCAGGAGGCGACCAGCAGTGACGCGCTGACCGAGGTGCAGCGTTTGGAAGGCAGGCTGCTGGAAAAGCAGTCCGACATCAGGCTCTTCCAGAACGAGTATCAAAAGGTGTGCCGCTATCTGTGCTGCAACATCTCAAATTGCTTGTAAATTACCCCAACCTCCAACTGACATGAGAGCAGCAATGTTCCAATCTTGGGCCAGATCATCTGGGTTTGGCTGACTCAAGCAATTGAGCAAGGAATCTGTCGAGCCATTCTTTGGCAAGGCGCAAGGACTCGATGTATTTTTGTGCAGGATTTCGTTGGCCAATTGTCGCCTAAATGATGCAAAACTGCAGTGATCATGACCAGCAAGGTATAGGAACACTATATTGCAATTTTGTGATCCCTGTAAGTTCACGTGCAGGCACAGGAGGCCTGGAAATCAGCATGTGCCAAATTCGATGCCCACAAATCTGAAATGGATGACACAATCCAGGTAAAGTAAAAAAAAACCACTTCTTACCTCAGTGATGTTGATCATACATTGACCCCGGCCAGATTGTGACGAAAGTGTTGGCACATATGTGGCGTTCAGTCATGGGCTCCGGTCTTCCATGCTACCCAAGGTGCCTTCTGCTGCTAAACGCTTGCAGCAATTCCAATCTTTCTTCCCCCACCAACCCAATTTGACATTTTTCGAGAGCATCTATTGCTAACACATCTGCAAGTGAGGTCACGGTGTTCTGCTGCAGGCCAGAGACGACGCATATCTGCGGCTGGCTGGCGTCCAAACGGCCACCCAGGTTGCCCCTTCAAAGAGCGGCTCATTTTTTGGGTGGGGGCGGTGACCATGGGGTGAGCATGTGCCACACTCAGGAATGTTTTCAGCAACTCCTTCGGCTGGAAATGAGTCGTTAAGCTGCTCATTTGCGAGTGTGGCGTTCATAGGAATCGTAGGCTGAACTATGTGATTTGCCCAATGTATATTACAACTGCTTACTCGTTGATTTCAATGTCTGCACCGCATTGTTTTCTGTGGAACTCTCATGCGCCCATTAGGGGGCAGAATGAACCAATGTAGGTGTTGTTCCAAATCGGCTCAGTCATCTCAAAGCGTGACAGACAATTGCGCGACACCTTGAAAACCTATGAGCAGCTGCTCTTCTTGCACAGCTCCTTGATCACAACCCATCTCTGGCTCTCATCCACCGGCGAATCTTCTATCAGCTTGCCCCGCTCCTGCACACACACTTGCACATGTCAAGCTTGCAAATATACCCCGCAAAAGAGGGAGGGCTGTCACAGAACAAGACACCTGAAGAAGAATGACTTTTGGTCTCAGGGCAGGCAAAGTGAGGCACTTTAACCAGGAAGCTTCTATTGCCCACCGAGCCACCTAAAGCCACAGAATCTACAAAAGTTTGCAACGACGATTGCCAGCAATGGCTCAAAAGACCACTCCTGTGCCAGTCATCAGTCCATCTCCACTGCAAATGACGCTACCAACGGCGAAAACTTGTTGATGACCGTCTACAATACCATGGTCAATCTCTTAATAGTGGTCCTGCCATCCAAAGCCATTGATTGTCAATTGTGCCTGATTTGCGAATATGAATGCTGAGATTGCGTCGGCAGCGGGGTCATCATAGGAGCATACGCAGCAAGTGTCTCCCCCTTCTTGACCAGCTCCTCCAGCTTCTTGGTGATGGCTCCTTTATCAATGCCGTCTATGCTCACCGCCTCCTCCACTCCATAATCTGCAGTCACCTCTTGTTTGAATCACTCGCAGATTTCCCTCCAGCCCCGTCTTACCCTCCCCATCTTCCCCAGTAGACTGCCCTTGCTTGCCTTTGACATGCTACAGGATTGAATTCCATGTGATAGAAACAAGGAGCAAGATCTGAACCAGATCCTCAAAAATAAACATTCAAGGCAGCCGTTTGAGGAGGCTTTTGTGGCGAATGGAGTGGCAGCATTGCATCAGACCTTGCTGTATCATTTCTATGGCGCGCATCACATACAGCCCACAGAAGGTGTATTGAGCAACTAGATTTGTACCCTTGTTTTCCAAGATCAGGATAAGGGGGCTTGGGTTTACCGTATCTGGCAATCATGCGCGCCTGGACGCCGCTGCATTCCCTGATAAGGATGGGGAAGGTGGGGTTGGCTTTCTTGAGCTCCTGATACGAGCTGAAGACGAAGTCCCTGCAAGGTTTGGCGAATGTCGTTTTGCCGGGGTTGGTGTGTTTGGAAGGTTGGAAGTCAAACAGTGCTGCTACATGGGCAAGGGTTGGATTGAGGAAAGCCTCACCTTGCCCCTTGACTCTCCTTCCCCGTCTGGCAAAGGTGTATCCTACACTCCAGGCCACAGGTTGAAACACAGCCCTGGTGGTGAGCATGCCTGAGCCCAAGTTTGCCAGATGAGCGATCAAGCGCACCTGAGCTCCTGCAAATTCTTGGACAGCGCGCTCCTCCAAGCCATCAAGGCCCAAAAGCTAGGAAATCTGGCTTATGTTGCGAAGATGCACTGTTCCGCTGACCTAGATGCAGTGCGAATGATATGCTAGATCACCTGCAGACTGCGTCTCATTAGGAAATCGAGGAGATTGACCCTGCTGAATTGCATTCTGGTCAACTGATCCTATGTTCACTTGCAAAACTTGTAGGCTGCCAGGCTGGATACTAGGGCGCTTTCCCTGCAAATTCCTGTCAAACACTTGCCCACGAGAGATGTTCTGCTGTTTTGTTGGCAACCAGGAAAGCAAAAGATCGTCAAGCACTGAGCTGTTCTCGGATTCGTATACCGCGGCTGAAGACATCAAACCCAGGAAAGGAAGCACTGGCGCAACAGAAGGAAGAACAGCACTGCAGAGGAGCTCCTGGCTTCAGATCGATGACAAGGGGGAGCTCATTGTGACGGAGGTGGCCTTTCACATGCCGGACAGTTAGCTTACAGAAGCAGCTTTTAGAGAGAGAAAATTGTTTGTTTGCCTGCTTTATATCGCCGAAAGCCATTCTAATATACGCTGAGAGGCCCACTCTCAATCACTTGTCTTCTGCAATAGCAAGTGAAACCCAAGCACGGAACGCCAACAATCCTGAGGAACCTCTGCTTTGAGCAGGCGAGCACGCTCACAGCATCAAGGGACTTTGCGGTGGCTGAAAGGGATGTCCGCCTGATTGACCCGCGGGTGAGCACTGACAATGTCCTCCCCATCCCCCAACCGCTCGCAAAGGATTGACCTTGCAAATGCTTGTCGTCAACCCCCACACATCATCAAGGGGTCACAGTGGGGCCTTTGGACCCCAAACATACTCCAGTGAGGAATGAAAAATTGTACCCTTTGAAGACATTGATGTGCATTCGACGGACCCCATGCCAATCAGCCATGTTGTCTGTGCAGGAGGGCTCGAACTTGGTAGCGAGGATTCTGGTCAGGAACTCGGCAGTCCTGGTGTGCCTGGAAGGCTTGCGGGTGGTAATAGGGCAGACTCGGGCCCTGCTGCTGAGCGTCCCCGACACCCGGCTGCCTATCGGGGCAACCCCTTTCTCCGACAACCCCCACGTGCGAGACCTGGTGTCCCGGCTGCGCATCAGCTCCTTCGTTGACGGGTACACCCTCTTGAAAGAGGAGAGGGTGCTGCAATTGCGCAGCATGGAAACTGGCTTTCCTGTGAAAGCGAGGGGGGCATCACAATCCGCCTCTTCCTTCCAGACAGGGGCAGAAGCAGGCTGTTCAATCATGCTTGCAAATTGCTGATTGAACCCAGCCACAAGAGCTAAGCTTCACCAAAATTCACAGGTGGTAATGAGGGAAGAGGACAAAAGGGGGACCCCAGTAGACAGAAGCTCAGCGCACATGCCAGTTGTGGTCTACTACAAAGCATGCTTGAAATCCCATTGCGCTTCCATGATCAGCATTGAGGCACTCCTTACAAGAGCAGCGCTGGGTGCATCATGAAGCGCAGAATTACATCGATCGGTACTTTCCACCATCAAAGCATCTGCTTGTTACATTTTCCTACGTTGCTCCCCTGTATGTGCAGAAGTGAGGACCTGGTAGATAAGAGCTTGGCGTTCGAGCTGGTGGTGCTGGAGTGGGCACTGGCGACCGCCTCCAAGCTGCTGTGCGAGGAAGCCCTTGCGTTTGAGCAGACGTCCCAGCCCGTGATCGAGAACATCGCCAAAAAGGTGGGCTCAAGGCTTTTCTATGGGATGCAAGAACGGCAAGCCTTTCTCGAGGAATTTGCTGCCAAGAGGCGGGGGGGTGTTTGGAGACAAGGGGCATCTGGGGAGCAAAGTTTGTGGTTCCAGGAGTAGCAGTAAGAGGGGATTGCTGAAAATCTTGTCTGCTTCAGGCAGGATATTATCAAAGCTTAGGGTGCTCTCATTTCAGAATGAACATATGATTGTGGTGCTCCTCTCATCACCGGGTTTGGTGCATCAGGTGACGCGGAACAACCTGGCGGAATTCCGCAAGGTGAAATTGGGAGCCAGCAGCCTGATGGAGAGGGCAGATCGATTGAGGCAGGTGGGGCCGCATCCCAGCCCACCCTCCCCCCCCCTTTCTCCCCCTGGCCCCTGTATAGTTCAATCAGTCTGCATTTGCTTGACCAGGAAAGAGGGGATGGCTGGCTATGGGTACTTTTGTGGGGAATCGCTTTGCGTGTAAAGGAGGTTTTAGGGAAAAGGTTGTTCCATGGCTGTAAGTTGCCAGGTGGCGGGCCAGGACAAGACAATTGAAGCTCTGCATTGGGGGTGTCTGGGCAGGAAGAGGAAGAAAGGCGTTCATTTTACAGTGACGCTGCAATTTTTGAGTTGATAATGTCTCTGTCCCAGGTTTAAACAGGAAATGCCTGATGACAATTCTTTCCATTTCCAGCAGAAGTCAAGCCGGGAGGAAAGGCTGGAATTGTGCGCTTTGCCCATCCCACCTCAACTGATATCCTCAGCTGTGTTTCTGCTTGAGGTGTGGAGCCTGGAATGCATGGCGCCATAGTTTGTGTGATTCATGCAGGAGCTGGCCTCGCTGCTGGATGATGATCGGGATATTGTGGGGCTGCACCTGTCTCGCTCCTCCGCAACAAGCGAACCTCAAGGTGCCTATCCACCCCCCCCCCCCCCCCCAAGTGGATGCCGCCACAGTGGCATTCGAGTGCATTGAAGATAAGGCAGGGGTTTGAGGGGGTCCTCGGCCAACTCACACTCGATCATACAAACGGTGGTTCCTCTCCACTACGAGACTCTGATCTTTTCTTCATTGCAACAGAGCTCAGGAGGTCTTCCAGCAGCCGGCAGCGGAGAAGGAGACGGGTAAGGGAGGGGGGCCAGCCCCGGCAGAAGGCGGTCACCCATGTCAGGCTGGCCAGGGCCGAGTGCGCCTCCCTGGTGGAGTGCTACCTCATACAGGCAAGCTGCTCAATGGAAACGCCTCTGCCATGTCTC
Source organism: Chloroidium sp. JM (assembly GCA_004335615.1). Lineage (NCBI taxonomy): Eukaryota > Viridiplantae > Chlorophyta > Trebouxiophyceae > Watanabeales > Watanabeaceae > Chloroidium > Chloroidium sp. JM. The sequence continues at coordinate 49,465 of QAXI01000421.1, forward strand.
TACCTCCGCCTCTGTCTCCTTGTCTTGATCTGTTCTTTGCTCGAGCTTTTGGCCTCATGGTACATCAATGGAGTGGATCCCAGATGGGAGGCGCAGCCTTGCTTTCCAGCACCGTGAGCCATAATTTTCTGGGTCTGTGGGGTTGGGGTGGAGGAAAGTGGGGAATTGCCGTCTGCTCAGGGTGAAGTTTCGTCTCTTAACCACGCTTCAAGCAGTTTTAAGTTCCAAACTGCACATGAGTATCTCTTCTAGGGTGAAAATGGTTCACAAGTCCACACAACTCACAGTCCAGCCGAACAAATGCAGGTTTTGCAGCTCGTTGAAGGGATTGTAAAAGGCTGCACCCAAGCGTGAGCCAGGCTGCCATTTGGCTGCATCAGAAAATCTTCAAGACTGCCTGCTGTGCAGATTGAAGGAGCCCTGAACGCTTTGCGGGGTGTCTCGGGCAGCACAGGGGACACAGAAGACATGGTGCGCCTCTCTGTGAAGCTGCAAAGGGCCAGGCTGGGACCATACTATTGCTGACAGCAACTATCGCCCCCCCTACCTTGGAAAGGGAAGGTTGAGGATGGGGGGGATGATGTGTTGGGTTGCTGGGCTGAATTCCAGCCGCAAGAGCTGATGTGATTTTTTCAAGCCAATCATTCTATAGGATTTGTAGCAGCCCAGCTTCTGTATATTGGCTATTAGAAAGCCTGTGTATCATGTAAGTTTCTGACCTTGCCATAAATAGATAGAGAACTAATGCGTCTCACTGAGATGTCCAGCTGTGGTGAGCTATAGATTTGGCTGTCAAGGATCCTCCTTGGCGTTGCAATGTGACAGCTGTCCAGAGTTGTTGCAACGCAAGTTGTAAGCAGCGATGCGATTTCAGACTCCGTAACTTGATGACATGCAGTTTGACATCGCACATCTGCACCCAACTCTCAGTATGCAAGTCCATTTCAAAATTCCTTGACAATATCCTCACAGCCGAAGGCTTGGTCGTTGCTCACAGCATCATGCGTTTCTATCACACTCTCGTCTCATGCATTCCAGACAGGTTCCCTGAATAGAGATGCTCTTCTAAGAATATCCTTCAGTCTCACTCTCTTGTCAACACAGCTGAAATGACACAGCTGTTGGAGTTGTCCATCCGCGTATCTTTGTATCTCCAGATCCAGCACGCACAACGATAAGATTTTCTATCGCGCACATCTTGTCCCAAACGCCAAATCAACTGCATGCTCTGCATGCCAATCCTCAATATACCCTGACGTCCCAAAAAATTAGTACCCTCACAGGTATGCATTCACCCAACCATCCCCCGAAAATGCAAAATCAGACAACATAGGGTCAGGGGGCCTTGGCTGCAGCACGAGCCCTGGCCTCACTGGCTGCAGCGGTGGCACGCCCCGCCCGGCTGTGGCTCTCCATGCCCAGCTCCCCCAGAATAAAGCTGCTCGCAGCTGCGAGCTTCTCGCGGTCCACCCCATGGCTGATTCCCAGACCATCCAGCAGGAAAATGCAGTCTTCCGTTGCAACATTGCCTACAGGATTGAGCCTTTACTGTTTGCTTCTCGTTTATTGCCTACTGCATTTACGGAAGAGGCCAACATCTGGTCCGTGATTAATCCAAGGTCATCGTTGAGTGATGGGGCCTGTCCTTCAAATCACTGTCGCAGCGTTGAAGGCATGTGCTCAGAACGTGAGCCCTGCGAATACTGATTTTACAAGAGTAGACTTCTCAGAGAAAGTTTTGAGCTGGGTCCCATCACAAACAGCAACTCACAGCACACTTGCCAATCAACGATTGCCAAAAACATTTCCTGGGAAGACAAATGAGAACAGTGTCCAAGGACCTCTTTTGCCTTTGCCAAGCAACAGGCAGAAACCCCTGAACAAGCCAAATTGAGAGAGCTCACCTGTCACACCATGCAACACTGGGCACGTTGAGCAATCTAGAATTATGAGGAGCACCAGGAAAAGGTCACCTGTTGCACCAGGAGCGAAGGGGCAGCCACCCAAACCCGCCACCGAGCTATCTATCACAGAGACTCCCATCTGGAGGGCCATGCATATGTTTGCTACAGCCTGCACGCGACATGCAGTGGGAGTCAGTTGGAGAGTTGAATTCCTGGCCACAGTCACTTCTTTTTTGTTGGGCTGGATGCAGACATATGAGGACATGAGGAGGGCCTGTAAATGCTGCTGTTTGAACTATTTATACCGAACTCAAATGTGGGCTCCTCCAAGCTTCCATGCACGATGCTCAGAGGACAAGGGGTGAGAATGATGGGGGCAGGGACATGGAGAGCTTGATGACAACAGTTCCTCTGTGTACAATTGAATGTTCTACAATCTCGTGATCTCTGAATAATCATCAAGATTCATTGTTGTGGGATTACCTGGCCATAGGTGTCATGCAAGTGCACAGCAAGCTCGGATACGGGCAGCGTCTCCTTTCGACATGCCTGCATATTTTTACACACAGCAATGAGTCACTCTTTAATCAAATACACCTTCGCTTCAGCCTCAATTTTTAAAACAGCAGGCAACAATCTGCTATCAAATTGCTCTAATCTGCTATTAGATTGCTGTAACACCCAACAGGCCAGCAGGAAGGGTGGTGCTGCCTGAAGGAAAACGAACGTAGCATGGCTTGGATCTGTTGGTATAAAAGAACAGCTCCAGCAACATCTTCATGGAAGCACTTGTGGAGCGCAGACGAAGTGAAATCATTCGTTCAAGCTATGCAGAGGTTTGCTCTTGGTGGAGCAGACATAGCCAGTAGCCTTGCAAGAAGATATGGTGCAGTCACTCAAGGGCAGCCTACAATACTATATGCATGTTGCCGGCATAGCCGCCTGGCAATTTTCAACGTCGGTTGGGGAATGAGAGGTATCTCTACACCTGCAGGAGATGGTGAATGCTGCCAGGGGTAGCTACCCCTATCGTATCCCCCAGCGACACTTCATAGCACCCCATGTCCCTGAGCTGCCGCCCAAGAATGGCCACATCCTTGGCATCTACCTTTCCCTACACTCGCACCGCACTGTTTTGGCACGGTCAAGATCCTTTTGCCTGCCTTTGGACAACGTCGTATTGATTACAGGGCGCAGCTGTCTGGGACTTCTGTGGATGAAATGCAAGGTGGTTGCTTTCAAAAGCACCGTACTGCGCTCTGACGAGATGCATGCTATTCCCCTTTGCTTCCCTTCCTTCACAGTTGACGGATGTTTTGCAGCCTTTAGAGCATGATTTGAACCACTGGGACAGAAGGCTGGTATGCAGCCTCTGAGATGTACTGTAGCAGAGAAAGTCATCATAGATGCAGGGGTATAATCTCCATACAAGCACACTCCTAATATACCTGGTAGGGGCAGCCAGCAACCACTGAGATGTAGCCCCTCACTGCCATACCCGCATCGTGGGCTTTTCGTGCAATCTCTTGATACCTGCACCGCAATCGTGGCTGAAAGATTTTGTATGCAGAAATTCTTTGATATGACACCTGGGATGAAGTCCATTCCCCCTTCTCATTGCACCCTGTACAGTGCAACTGCTCAGGACGCAAGTCTTATAGGCATTCTCGCGATGGATGGCAGAAAGCAAAGGCGGTCATGCTGCAAGGGCTGCCAATGTCAACAACAGCAAAGGGGAAGCATTGAGAAGCTCACTTGGCCACGCTGTTGGGTATGCTGCATCCCAGGTTTTTCTGGTTGAATGCTTCGCTGGCCGACAAAAAAACAGCCACTTCCAAGGCACCGTTCTCGATCGCTTTGTCCAGTCCCTGCGATGCAAGGGGACAGGTGATATGCAACATACAAAATGAGTGCATTGTAGAATGCTAGGCCCTGGCCCCCCTAGAGGCATGAGGGATTGAATTTCAAGCGGAGTAATGATTGAAAGGCTTGGGTTTTTGGGTGCCAAGAATAGGAGATACATCTGCTTGCTTTGTCAAACACAATTCAAGTACCAATTCAGTGTATGCAGGACATTGCACCAAGGGTGGCGGTGAGTCACAGCGTCGGCATATGGTCTTTCCATGTGCGTTCTGGAGGGGCTATCCCAGCCATTTCCAGGCAGACCACACCAGTGAAGTCACATGCAGACTATCTTTCGCCATCTTTGCCAGCACTTCTCACGTCTGACACACCTCGGCTCTACATAACAAGTTGACGCCAAGGGAAGCATAAAATGCAAGGCAGAGTCCTGGGTAATACACACCTTCATGTTGGGTACCAGGACGGGGTATCGCACACCCTGGCATTTTTGGATTCCCCGGAATACCTCTGGGGCGTCCGCCAGTTGGGGTACCGCTTTGGGGGAGACGAAGCTGGTGGCTTCCACGGATTGCAGGCCCGCGGCGGAGAGCATGTCAATGAATCGGATCTTGGTGGCCGCTGGTATCTGTGGACGCAAACAATCCTCTGAGGAGCTGACTTTCTGATGATTCAGATGTGCTTCCTTTCAAGCATTTGCATGACCTAATTGGAAATGAGAATTGACTCTGGCATTGATGTCGGGGCCGGAAGCAACAATAAAACTCTTATGACAGCAAGTGCAATTCTACATAAAAGAGCCCTTCTCAGTACCTAACAAAAATCCCTCTTTAAATCCTGTAAGGATTGTTAGCAGGGCTTGGGCTTGAATAGAGGAGAACATTCTCTTATGAAAATACTTGATAGAATGATGAGCTGTTTCCTTGTGCTTGGGGCGCAGGTTTTTGACCTTTAAGGCACCTTGAACTCTCAAACAAGAAGTTGCAAAGCCAAGAAGCATGCTGGAAATCTTGGCAGCTATCTAGGGCTAGGTAGGGCGATTCTCCTGCTATCATGGAAATCACTGTTGAGAAACAAGCAGCACCTCGAGGAAATAGATACTCAACTCCAAAGTGAGATTTGTCAGCGCGTTTTCACTGGCAGAAGGAATGATTGAGGTGACAATCAACATATAGTGTACTTCTGTTGAGAGGCACAGTAGCTATTGTATGCCCTTTGGCCCCAGTCCATTTGAAGCAGTGGGCTCTACCTGCTTCTTTTCGTTTTGCAGGCCATCACGAGGTCCCACCTCCACTATGCGCACACTTTGCGGCAGGTTATCAATCTGCAGGAAACAAAATTGCACAGGGATGTCAGAATGACTGTATCAACATTGGACATGCAAACACCTCGTCTCAGGAGAAGTGTTCCCTGTTGGAAAGTGCCGTGTGGAGACTTCTGACAGTCAAAGCAGAGAGCTGCAAGACTCTTTTCCCCTCTCATTGTTGCTGCTGACTCCCGGTCCATGAGCAAGAGTACAGGACAGAGATGAACTATATAAAGCTTGTTATTTGATGTGCAAAGTAAGCAGCAGGTCTCCCCCTCCAATCTCTGGGGCTGCATGTGGGACTGATAAGTAAGTACATACTTCAGCTTCATTTTCTCGACTCGACGAGTGATTGGCAGGGAACAGATTCTCCAGATACGGCATGTCATGCAGTGACTTACCCAACCAGAGTGGAAGCTTCGGCGGAGTGCAGCTAGTATCGATCTCGAGCGCTTCGAAAATCTGGAGGCAAGCATGTCTTGTCCTGAGGTGCAGTCTGAATCCGTGAAGCAATAAATGATTGCATAAGCCTCTAGGTATGTCACGGCGAGCAGAGGATTTTTCTTCCATTACTCTTCTCTGAATATTGTCTTGCTTCAATCTTGGCTGTCTGCAAGCACGCTTGCAATCATCTCCTCGGCATTTGGCTTCTTATCGAGCTGCTCTGTTTGTGCATGTGCGGCATGGCAAAGGATTCGAGGGTCGAGAGCGCTTGAGCTCGCAATGGAAGTTAATGAAGCAGGGAGCAAAGCCAGCAGCGAGCACTCAAAGAGCCCAAAGACCCCCACAGGCCTGGTCAGTCACCTGAGTTCGCTGCTCATCAAGACATCCTCACTAGCCAGTAATGGAGGGGACGACTCCCAGCCCTCCACATTCCGCAGATCACACAGACAGGAGCCCTTCTTCATTGGCGTAGCAGGTCAGCGGCCCCTAAGCATTCATGCCAATGCTGAAACTGCAAATAGAGCCTATTGTCTTGAATAGCAAGGAATCAATGCATGTGGCGCCACTGCTGGCTTCTTTGCAGGTGGCACAGCATCTGGCAAGGTCTGGTACAGCTGTCTTGATACTTTGGTTGCAAGTATATATTTGACATGGATGTAATGAGAAAAACCGCAATGTTGTGTTGCAATGCTAACGCCAATGTCGATAATCCTGACAATCGTACTCTCTGCAGACGACAGTCTGTGACACAATCATGCAGAGGCTCCATGACCAGGTCCATCTTTTACTCAACCGTTCATAACCCACCTCCAAAGATCATACTTATTACCTGGTTGAAATGTTTTGGTGCGGTGAAAGGGTGTAACATCTGCCATCTGTGTGCTGGATGTCAGGCATAAGCAATGCCTCTGGACACAGGGCCGCTTACACACCACGTTGGGTCAAATGCCATTTTGAGAGTATGTAGTGAAGTTGCCACTGTCGTTCCAAACCTGACAGGCCTTGCACCTTCCTTTCTGTGCCATCTCATGCGTGATGTGCATTGGTTTACAATTGGAATGCTCTGACTCTCCTACATAAGTAAGACTACAGCTGTCTCATCCTCCAAAATCATCTCCCCACATGAAAGCACTGGGCAGATCGACAGGCTAGCCAACAACGTTTAGACGCCTTAGGGTGTCCTGCCTGACTCCGCAGTGTGCCGTCATGCTGAGCCAAGACAGCTTCTACCGGGGCCTGACTCAGGACGAGCTGCGGAGTGTTGCGGACTACGACTTTGACAGCCCGGGCGCCCTGGACACGCCGGCCATGGTGCAGTGCCTGAAGGACCTGAAGGCGATGAAGGCGGTGGAGGTGCCCATCTACGACTTCACCACCCACCAGCGATCAGGTGTGTGTCTCTTTCAGGATTGGAAGGGAAATGGGGTTCCTGTCTACAATGCAACCATGCACCAGCAACTGAGCATGCTCCCAACAATAATTTGATACCTCCCATTACGGGAAGGGGGGCGAGGGGGGAAATTACTCCCTTGAAATTCTTCTAATTTTGAAGCGAAGGTGATCTGCTGTGTGTCCAGCAATGGGAGAAGAGGTGGAGGGCACTCGGGCTCCTGATGGAATTATGCTACCCACCGCTCATTACAAGAACCCAGATATGGTAAGCCAGATGGGGCGGGGTCAGGTGGAATTGATTGAACCTCCCAGTTTGGGGGCAATTCTTGGGCAAAATGGATTTGAATGTGCAATAGCATTGACAGCTCTTTTGGTAAACACATTTGAGATAAAGTTTACCAATCAAAAGGAGCTGTCAGGAATGACGAATATGTTCACCACGTTTGTAATCATGAAGATGTTTTGCAGGCGACACCCAGCATGTAGAGCCAGCAGATGTGGTCATCATTGAGGGCATACTGGTTTTACATATTACAGAGGTGGGCAAGACACCCCACCCTCCCCCTTCCATCTCCCAAATTAGGTGTGCATTCATCACCTTTGGGATCAAATCATCGCTGCTGTGCCCGTGTTCAATGCTAGTTTGCCACATGTCAGCAGCATGTCAAAATGTCTGGTTGCCATTCTAGCCTCTGTGGACTTTGCTCCAGTGTTTCATGAGGTAAAGAGGTCAAATGAATAGTTTGGGAGCTTTCACGAACCATCTCTCAAACCTACAGCACAGTGAGGGGTGCCCAGCCTGATGTTGACAGCTGCAGGTGAGGGAGCTGTTCAACATGAAGATATTTGTGGACACAGACGATGACGTTCGGTTAGCCAGGCGGTGAGTCAGCCCTCGAGATTAGACTGCTGGAAAAAAATTCAATGTGCTGCTTGTGCCATTGCTGTCCACATTTTACCACCATCAAGCTCTGTGGTAATACAGAGTTTGACTTGGAAGGGTTTGGATTTTGATGCAGGATACAGCGCGATGTGGCGTGCAGAGGGAGGGATATAAGTGGCGTCATAGAGCAGTACACCCGTTTCGTCAAGCCCTCTTTTGACAATTATGTGGCTCCCTCCCGCCGGCACGCGGATGTGATCCTGCCTTGGGTCAAGTAAGCTTTCTCTGCCTGCCCCCTCTTTTGCCCCGCCATATTGCTGGTTTGCTCCTCTGTGCAGTAGGAGCAATCGAAATTCCATCCTCACGTGAAGATTATGTGAGGGGAGGGGGGAGGAGATACGCCTTCATCAAAGTGGCTAGGACGCTCCACCTAGCCATTCATGAGAAGGGGAATTGGAGGGTATCCACAGACATCATCCCTCAAGGCATCGTTGGGACACTGAATCGGTCTGCTTGCTTCTCTGCATAGGTCGCCATTCCAAGAGCTTGCCTCTCATATGCAGGGAGGCAAACATGGTGGCCATTGACCTGATCACCTCCCACATCCAACAGAAGCTGCAGCAGCCAGACCTCAGGTGCGCCCCTCCTTATTATTTCCGTTCAAATGGCATACAGCATCCAAGGCACCCGTGCTTGTTTGGAAAGGTACCACAGCATGTGCACCGTACCACACAACTAAGACACACAGCGACATTTTCACCAAAAAACTTTTCCGCTCCATTGCCAGGGCTGTCGTTGACATGGATAGGCTTTCAGAGGCAAATTCTTGGATATCCCATCGATATCCACGATGCCAAAGCATCTCATACACTGCTTCCGCAAGTTACCATAAGGCCTTCACCTTGCTGAGTGCAGTTTGGAATTGGCAGCTCACAGCAGCCACGGGGAATTGAGAAGCCTGGCTCCCAGATTCCAAGGGTTGGGATGATGTCAGATTTACAGAGCTTGAACTGTGGCAGGCAGGTCTACGATGACCTACAAGACGAATTCAGATTCACAATGAGGTATTAAACTTTGTTGTGTGGCAGGCGCATCTACAACAACCTGGAGTTGGTGCCCTCAACCTACCAAATACGCGGCATGCACACCCTCATACGAGACAGGGACATCAGCAAGCCCGACTTTTGCTTCTATGCTGACCGCCTGTTGAGGCTGGTACACCCTTACCCCACCTTCCCCCTCCACCCCTTTTTTCTCCTTTTCAATACCAACAAAAGCCACTTCCTCCTTTGTGGATCTCCTTTGTGGATCCCGTCTGTGCAGTCTGTGCCTTCTTTCAGATGGGGGAACGTAAGAATTAAACCATAGGCTGTCGGCAGACATTGGCAATCACAGATATAATTCTTGCACATAAGCATGCATCTCTCTTCCAGCTTGACAAAATCTTTCCCAGGAACCACTCCCTTTCTCAACTCACACCGCCGTTTCACCCGCTTGAAGCGATCCATGATGTGAAAATCCTTCAAGTTGTGCGAAAAACCTGTGACAGGTTGTTGAGGCTGGCCTGGGGCACCTCCCGTTCTTGGAGCGGGCGGTCACCACCCCCACCGGGCGGACGTACGTGGGTGTGGACTTTGCCAAGAAGCTGTGCGGCGTGTCGATCATCCGCAGCGGAGAGGCGTTCGAGAACGCTCTGAGGGCGTGCGCCCGCCAAATCAAGATCGGCAAGATCCTGATCCTCAGGTAAGCGGTTTTGACTGGGTGAAAGAAGGATACCCTATCCCCAAAGAATCGAAACCATGTCTGTCATCTCCTCAGCCACTGGTAGCTTTTTGACCCTCTAGCCAGCAAGGGTTGGCCATAAAAAAAAAAACAGGTCTGCTGTTCCATCTCAATATCTTATGAGAATGATTGCAATCTTGTATATAGGCATTACGATCTTTTTTTGGCAAACAAATTATCTGCTCTTCCCCTGTATCTGTGTTTGGGGCAGTCTTGCTTCCTGGTGGATGGAAGCCCATGTGCCGCTGATGGATGGTGCAGGGAAACGTGGCAGGGAGGGAAGTCCTGCAGTGGCAAGGAAGGCGCTGCTGCCCGCAAGGGAAGCGGGCCTTTGGAGGAGAGGGAACTCATCTACGAGAAGCTGCCCCAGGACATTGCAGAGCGCCATGTCCTCCTACTGGTGCCCCCCCCTCCCTTTCCCTCCCCCCCACCCCGGGGCCTATCTCCTAAAAATTCTGGGGAATGTATCGTGGTTCAACAGCAAACATTCGTGTCATGTCGATGAGCTACTTGCAGCATTCTAATCATCAGAACAGAGACATGTCTGCAGATGTAAAGCCCATGAAAAGGGACAAAGCGTCTCTGCTCGCAGACACAGCTTTCTTTTTGGTCTGCATTTTTGCAGCGCAGGGAAATCCAGGCAGGGAATAGAGACGCCACTTGAGTTTGCCGAGCTAAGATAAGAGCAGATGCATGTCTAGTGAAGGAAGCGGGTGTTGACCTCTTTCATCTGACCCAGTCTCTGCTCTACAGGACCCAGTTTTGGCCACTGGACGATCTGCGGACCGCGCAATCCAGGTCCCCTCCCAACTCCTTGCATGAACAGGCATCCTCACCCCTTTCCTTAAGCTGACAGTGCTTTGATGCTCCTGAGTCCCAAGATCCTGGGTCTGATAGCAGCCTTTATTCTACCGTTTGTTCTGGACCCAATGCTGGATGCAGGTGCTCCTGAGCAAGGGTGTGGAGGAATCCAAGATCCTGTTCCTGAGCCTGATCGCCGCCCCTGCCGGCATCCACCAACTGTGCGGCAAGTACCCTGCACTGAAGGTGGTGACCAGCGAGATCGACCAGGGGTTGGACGAGACCACCTTCCAAGTCATTCCAGGCGAGATCTTGCCACTTACTTTCGATCTGACAAGGCACAACAATTATTATTCTGTGCCTCCCCTGCGCCAGTGGTACTGAGCTATTTCAAATCGGACAGGGGAACAGTTAGAACCTTTAATACTTTCCATACTTTCATGTATCCGTAAAGTCATGCAGGGAGGAGGATGGTGCTCTTGAAGCATCCTCGCGGCCTTCCTTGTCCTGCAAACTCCAGTATGGGCGTTTCAGCTGTGCCCCTCATTACGGAGACGAATTGTGATGCTGCTGTGTTCAAGTCTGAGCTTCTTGTTTTGCAGGCGTTGGCGAATTTGCAGACCGGTACTTCTGTGATTGAGCCAACCCCTTGCTGTTCCTGCCTGGCTTTGTACTGGCTCCTCATGAAGCATCGATGTCACCACATTCTCCTTCAGGGGATGTGTTGCATTGACAGGCATCTGCGGCTGTGACCTCTTGGCACTGCATTGAAGTGTGCTTCTTTGCTGGATGGTGGCTAGACAGTGTATGATCTGGAAGATGTTCTTCGCGCAGGGTTCTTGTAGGTTGAAGTGTGGAGTGAACATGGAAACACTTGATGGGATATACGACTCTGCGCAGCACACCATGATTGTGATGCATGAGTGCTGAATTTATTCCAACTGTCATAGTCCAAAGGATTGGTCATATGAATGCTGGAATCAAATCGAAACTCGGTGTCAATTATTGTCCAATTCTTGACATGGCAAACTGGCTGAGAGATTCTTATCCTTGTGATATCTATTTATGAGCGCAAATCTGTTCATTTGACCTTTCAAGCCTGAGTCACAATATGTGAGGGGATTGACTGTAATTTGGGGTAACTACGTAGCAATATGGCCAACACAGCTGTCATTGGCACACACCCGAAAGCACATGCAAGCAGGCAACCTAGTCTGGATTCATGGACCACTCGGATGTAACAGGCCACAACCTTAACCTTTATATAGCCATTCCATTGCTCCTTGATGCGACACCTTGAACACTTCCTTTCCGGTCCCACCTTGAAGGCTATGCAATGCCTCCCATTCCACCATAGACAAAGGGGCTCAACGCAATAAATTTTTCATTAGCACGACAGCCACTGTCGTTGCCACATGAAAGAATGGCTTTCTGCACAACAGCTCAAAAATAAGGTACACCAAAATAATTTTTGCAAATACAATATGAGATTTCCTCAGAAGCAGAGTTCAAGCAATGCACTGGGTAGACTGCCCCCGCTGCATCCCTCAAGAAAGGGTTGCACCCAACTTGCCCAACCTGCACGAGTTTCAACGAGCGCCAGCCAAAGCCTCCGTGCTGTTCTGTTTGGCATCCTCTGCCAGAGCCCTGATCTTCGAGCGATTCGAGCTTTCCAACAACTCCAGGTAGTCTGGGTCCACATCCTGGGTCACATAGCTCCCTGCACACAAAAATGAAGTGTCATGGTCGGATGGTTGGATAGGAACGAGAAGGCCAGATCACCCATTGAATTTATTTATTTTGTCAAAAGTGGGAACTGTTCCTCTCCTGCAATTTTGCCATGCGCTGTCTACAGACAATTAGCTTTCCGCCCGAGTATGGGAGAAGAGATATTACCAATCGATGATGGCTCAAAAGCAGCATTGTGCACCTGACAACTGATATTAATGATCTATGTTGCTCCCCAGCCACGACTTCTGTGCAGGCTTCAGGAGTCAATCCTCTGATTGCAATCTGATCAAAGTGCATGGCTGTATGGGTTTGTGGGTAGACACAGGAACGGAGGATGGAGGGAATAAGAACCGAGAAGCAAGAAATCTCCTATTTGTTGATGACTTCAACCCCCAGCCAGCCTTGTTGTGTCACTTTGGGGTCCCATCCTCCAATCAATCATCTGGTGGATGGGGCACACAGGGAGGGGGGGGGGATTGTAAGTCAGGAAGAAGGAGGCTGCGTGGAAGGTGGTGCCTGAGAAGCAGGAGTCCTCGAAGCTGGTGATGGAGGGGTTCATCTCCCTGGCCAGCCCCAGCATGTCGCTCAGGTCCTGGTACAGAAGCCCGTCGGCCCCCAGCACTGCGCGGATCTGCTCCTCGGTGAGGTCGCACGCCACGAACTCCTTGCGCGTGGGCATGTCCACGCCGTAGACGTTGGGGAAGCGCACCGGGGGGGAGGCGCTGGCAAGGTACACCCGCTTGGCCCCCGCCCTCCTGACCTGCAGGTTGTGAGGGAGGTTTTGATTCAGACACAACCCACTCGTTTGTGTTTGCAGTTCACCATGAGCTGAGTGAAGTGCTGTCTGGGAGGAAATGTGCCCAATTGGAGATGGGGGCAATGTGCGCTTCAAAAGACACAAGGGCACTTTCCAGTGCATGAATGCTCCGCGTGAGCCTTGCAAGTGTCCAAGCAGAGGCATTACCTCTCCAGGTGTGCCTCAGCACTTGTCTCAGAAACTTTGTGACCACATTCCCTTTAATGCACTGCAGCAATCGTTTGACGATTCCTCCCAGAAGGTCATTGGGATTAGGGAAAGTAAGATGCAGGAGCTACGTTGTGGACATCATTCGAGTTGTTTCCTCTCCCCCCCACCCCA
>QAXI01000421.1:66595-91456 GCA_004335615.1 Chloroidium sp. JM
GGGAGGGGGGGGGGGGGGGGGGGGGGGGGGGATGTGCACCTGATCCCTTCAGGATCCTTAAACACTAACAAATCACCTTCTCATTCATGACGATTTTGTACGCCAAGTACCTCCAAAAATGGGAATTGGAGAAGGATCTGCAGAAGCGGAGGGGAAGGGGGGAGGGGGGGCTCCGCACCTGATGCCGTAGGGATCCCTGAAAGCCACCAGGCCCACGCCCTTGATCAGGGCCAGGCAGGAGTATGCCCCCTTCAGCAGCTTCATGGAGTTGGCCGCGGCCTCGAACACCAGGTCTATGATCTCCTGGTTGGGATCGCAGCACGAGTCCAGCACGCACCGCTGGTGCGCCCGGTGGATCTCGTCCGCCAGGATGTTCAGCAACACCTGCAGAGCAAAATTATCTTTAATTTGAGTAAACAAAAAATGTAATTTTTGATCCGCACATGAAATCGCAGTGAGCAAAACAATGCTGGTACCATCAGCACCGCGTTGTGCCCCACAGCATTTGAGGAAGGGATGAAAAGAGTAAAATGCCAAAGCATTTCCTTTCCTGGCTGCAATGGATTCCATTAAGGCCAGCGTGATCACCTCTGAGTCTGAGCCAGTTCGAAGATGACGATTGAAGAATGACTGCGATCCCTGCAGAAAAACCGAGGTTTAAGCACTTTCTTCAAGAGGCAAAGTCCTCATGTTGGATCCTCTGCACGCACTGAGAGCGTTGATGGCTTGCAAGTCATCATCGTCACTGCACAGGGGAGAAATGAGGCACAGAGATGAGGTGAGAGGGGAGGGGGGGGGTACCTGCAGCAAGTTGCGCAGTTCGGGTGCGTTAGTGATGTTGCCGTTGTGTATGAGGTAGATGCCCAGTGGCGAGTTCACAAAGAAGGGCTGGGCCTCCTGAGCCGACAGGGTGCCTGCCGTGGGATATCGCACATGACCGATGCCCACAGTGCCTGCAGGCGTCAATGAAACGCTCCGTTTCATGAATACTTTTCTTTTTTCTTGCTGTGTCCCTTGCATCTGTGCTTTGGTTTATCTTGTACTGAAAGAGGAAGGCCAGCGAGGAATTCTACATGGCTGCCAGTGTACAAGTCTGGGCGGCTTTTTATATTGGCTTGTTGAAGATTGTTCCAGACAAGGGTGGCCAAGATGTGTCCTCAAGCCATAGCCTTGTCTGTGGCAGACAGTTGTGTACCCCTGACCACAAGAGATACCAGAGTGATAGTACCTCTGGCCCCAATGCACCATCAGTGATCCATTAAAAGGTGTCACGGAACCAGCCACAAGATTTGGGATGTCCCAGGGCCTTTTTTGGTCACCGAAGCACTTCCCCTTTCATTAAAACAGGGTTTGGTCCATCCTCTTTAGTTTCTAACAATGATCCCTAGATCATTCCATCAGCCGACTTTGGTACATGAAGCCCACTCTCAGATCTCAGCATCAAGATCCCTGGGATTTTTTGAAAATCAGGCATTGTGGGTGTCAGAAATTTGGGGGCGATCAGGAATGTGCCGAGCGTCACGGCAATATTGGGAGGTGGGCAAGACCTTGCAGGGTGTTGATGATATCTTGGGAGCCAAACACGTCCTTCACCAGCCCATTCTCCTTGTGCTCATGGAAGCACTCCCCGTCTGTGGTGACCATGCCCGCGCTGTCCTGCCCCCTGTGCTGCAGCATAAGCAGCCCCTCGTACAGCTCCACGTTTGCGGGACCCTGCACATTCGAACGCACATGCTCGCTTCCTTGTCCCTCGACATTTGCATGCCTGGTTAAAAACAGCCATCGGCTGTACTTGACCAGTAGCTCGGCCCATGGATGAGACGCCAGATCTGGAGCGATGGTGAGTGTGGTTTGAACAGCATGCTTTGCTCTAAGAATTGGAGTTCTGGAGGCCTCGGATTTCTCAGAATGGCAAAAATAGAACAAATAGAGGAGGCAGGGCTGACAGGTGAGCACGGACCTCATGTTTGTACAAGCCGATGATGCCACACCTCCTGACGTGCAGATCCCCCCTGGCCCTGCCAGCAAGAAAAGGATGAGGACCACAGACGTGCAGGCAAGCTCGTCGTCGACTTTCAAAGGCTAGGAAGGCCAAGAGGCAAGGCATTTGATTGCATGCAAGGCTGTGGTTGCCACCACGACCATGAAGGATCACCTTCGTTTCTGGTGTCTGATATTAAAATCAGTACTGCTCCCATGGAGCACCTGGCACAGCGTGGCTGGCAAAGCGGATTTGCAGGCCGCCCCAGCTGAGCTCATCACCTTTGGGATTCGAAAATTGAGCATTGGGTGAGCACTCTGTGCCAGCCGGCTGGGGTTGCCATTCAGGCAGTGCGCTGCTTTTTTGTGCATGCTATGACGGACGGTAATTTGATGTCCCCCTTACAATGTCACACCCTTCTAGCTAGTCAATTGGGGCCTCCATCGTCGTGAAATCCAGCTAACATCCTAAATGCCAAGGCCGCCCTTTATGATCAATGATTGATTGAGCGCGCAGTGTTGAATTTATTGCCAAGTTGCTTATTCAGATTGCCGATGGTGTTCTGGTGAGCAAAAAAATCGAGGCGAGAAATTGTGATTCATATCACACAGTGGAGACAGTCACCGCAGATTTGAAATCTGATTTCCACAAAAGGTTGCAAGGAAAAATTTGCAGGCTTTGCTCCATGCTTCCCAGTGTACTGGCCCAGGAATAAGCGCTGTACTCCGTCAGGATGGTGGCCTCGAGTTGTGCTTCGATAATCACAATTTGCATGGCAACGAAATCGGGCCGGTTCCTCCTCGCTTGAGCCACAACACTTTGAAGGCGCAAAGCCATGTTTCCGAGGAGTGCATTTTAGCGGATACAAGGTTGAAATGGGTGATACAGTCTTGGACTACTTTGACATTCTCTTGCGAGAGGAGGACGTCGACTTGCTTCGAGGCAAGGAGTGGCTCAACGACCAGGTGGGATCCCAGCACACGTATTCTATTTATTCTGCTCCGTGTGGCGAGCGCAACGTAACCGAGGTCCCTCAAAAAAGTCGACTAGCACTTATGCTGCAGATAATCTCCTTTTACTTCGAGCACCTGGCTAGAGAGAAGTACGGGGATACTGATTTTGCATTTGTTGGCGGCTGTATGACATCATTTCTCATCAATGCAGGTGAGCAATGATATACATTAAGATGTAACTCATTCAATAGACCCTATTCACTCTAGGGCACCATGCGGTTTGCGCTCTATTGATGATGGGTGTAGACTCCGTTGGTCAACAATTCTAGCCTTGGTGATGAGATTCCCTATAAGTTGACCTGCCAGCAGGAATCGAAGATGCTCTATCATGTACCCAGCCTCTGCGGGTAAATGCACCCCTCATCACCACAAATGAAACCCTGTGAGCTTCAGATCTTAGCAGAGATGTTGCCAATGTTCCAGGACTCTAGCTTGTGTTTCCCTGAAGCTGCACAGCAAGACTGCGTGAGTACAAAATGAAAACATTGTGCATGTTTTGTTGGATCGAACAACACATGACTAGTGGGTTTTCTTCCGCAGTTGAAGGAGAAGGCCTTGATCCTGCTGCCTGTGAACAACAGCACAGATCCCAGCACTGCAAATTCTGGAAGCCATTGGTGAGCCCACATCACAAGGTGAAAGTGTATCCCTGGCCTCCCCCTCAACAAGCACTAATTACCGTACCATACTTGTATCCCAAACCTCCTTGACTCAAGATTTGCAGATAAACAATTTGAGGGATGACAAATTTTGGGCTACAGAGCTTGGGACTTATCTGGGACATCTGGCATGCAGGAGCCTCCTGGTGATCTCTGTGGCAGACAAGCAATTCCTACACTTTGACTCCGCTGGAGGAGTGAACAAGCTGCCAGCCAGACTGCTGGCCAACAAGATGCGACAGCTGCTGGAGTGAGCCCCTGCCAAATAAGGTTGTTAACTGAGTACAGCTTTGCATGATGATACATGCATCCTGTTTGTTTCTTAAACTGTAAATGGCAATGTCCAATCCCAATCAATCGCAATTCTGAGTCTCAATCTAGGTCCTCCATCCCGTTTTGCGCATCAAAGCATATCTGTGGAGCATGCAATCCCGAGGAGCATGGCCTCATTTACTAGCACCATGATCATTTTGGCGCGCAGGCTGGGCAAAGATGCACAGGGGACAGCTCCGGAGTGTGCAAGGCAAAGCAATAGCTATGATTGCGGCATGTACTGCCTAGGTGACCATTCCAATTTACATGAGGCTCAAATCTATCCAGTGTCACCTCCTTTCATCTTTCTCCCCACCCACATGCCTCTAGCATTACTCCATCTCGAGCATCTAGGGTGGATTTCCTTGTCTTCCTCCAATATATCAGCATAGAACAGGCGCACAATTGCTGATAGCTGTGATTCCTGCACCAAGCAATTGCAACGATTCGTGATGTTGCTTCCTTCATCCACCTGTTGCTTCTTTTATCTGCCAGCTCATGTGTTGCAGGTGCAGCAGACATCATATGCAGAAAGATGCAGCAGGGCTCCTCATGGCCGGATGTGTCCAGCTGCCTACAGAAAGAGCTCAGCCCTGGCCAGGTCACACAGCGGAGGGCAGATCTGCTGGAATTGATAGAGCGCAAAGCTGGTCTGCGCTAGCAATGGAATTTGTGCTAGCTGGCAAGAAATGTAACATGTACAATACAGAATGTTGAAGGCGATTTGCTTTTTCTGAAGGAGTTGTATGGTATAGCTAACACAATTGTTTATCATCATGGGGACTTGGCTACCCTGTCCTTGAAGCTTTTTGCTGATGATGTTACAGCTGTTCTGAAATCGGCTTGAAAGTGTCCATTTAAAGCTAATCCCTTGTGGACCACATCTACCTGAAATTGAGTTTCATGCCAATCAAACTTGTTCTTGGAGTCTGTAAGACCCAAAGAGGGGTGGTTTACATATTGGAAAACGGCTTTGCGCCCTGAAGTCTGGGGATTTTGTCCAAGTCACTGACATTGTCTAATTCCTATAAAACATAAAAAGCTTTCACACAATTGGCAAGGCACATGTTGGTCACCACATGCTTGGATTCTAGGAAGACAGGTGGGATGCACTTGCAAAACTTGGCAGCCCATCTGACAAATGCTTGCCACCTTGCAAGAAACTGCGGACCCTCTGCAAAACTACTAGCGTTTCACAGATGTACCAATCTTGTCCTTCACATCTACTGGGCCCACTTGTGAAATACAAGCCCATCCAACATTGCAATTATTTTACATGTTCTCTGTAAGCAACCTTATCTAAATCAGGACATTGTTCTTCCACTTGAGATCGACCGGAAGTTTGAGACGTTCACTTCTTCTTGCGACATTCCACGCAGCCTCGTGGTTGCTTGGCTTGACCAGATACTTTACGTTGCCAACATGTCCCACAACCCTGGCAACACCACCAAGCATTTAAACCGCTGCCACATGACACCTCATTAGCCGAGCAACCGTTCTTGGCCTCATTCCACTCAGCCACAAGGTCCGGGCGGTGCTCGGCCAGTCCATTGGTCAGGGCAGCGCCCAGCCTCCTGCGCTTCCTGCTGCACTCAGGGCAGTCGCTTCCGTGATTGGGCCTACTACGTTTTTCAGGCTGAGCCTCCCAAACATGTGCGCAAGATAGAATTGAGCACCTCCACTTGAATTTTCTTGAGCTGCCAATGGAGACCGTGTCAGCGGGGGGTTTGTCCTCGTGCCACTCCCTCAGCAGGCTCTCGTTCTTTGACAGGGCTCTGCAGCTGCAGAAGCAGGAGGTCCCCGTGCCGCAAGCTGGACAAAGCGTATCCCTCCCAGCAGTGATGGCTCTCGACAAATCTGCGGCTCTCCTTTCCCACTCATGCACTTCCCCACAGTCGGGGCAGCCAGTGCACTGCAGCCACACTTTCCTGGTGCTGCCGCCAGGGTAGTCTGCAGGTGTGCTGCCCTTGCTTTTCGAGGGGTGCCAGAGGTCTACAATTGAGGGGTAGTTGGCCAAGGTGGTCCCCAGTACGGAGGAGCTGCTCGCTGCACGAATGCAGAAGTTGTGAGCTGATGCTATCGTTTTGAGAGGATGTCAGCCGCCTTATATTGATGAGTGTGGCTCTTGAATCCGTACAAGCAGTAGAATTTTGCCCACGACGATGTAGAAGCTCACAGGAAACAGACCTCACAGCATGCAGTACCTTCTGAGTCTGAATGAATCGGCAACGGTTGTCAATCATTTCTAGAACGACAACTCGTCCCAGATTACCTTCCAACTCCACTGGGGTCTCAAACTCTCCTGAAGCTTGGGTGGGTGGAGGAGCGGAGGGGCCAAAAGGGATCACAATCCTTTCCCCCAAATAATCATATCCCTTCAAGTTCAAGATATTTCTTTCATAATAAATATGGTACGGCGGATATTACCTGACGTACTGCAGGGCTTCTGAATTTTTGTAGGCCGCTGTTCAACCTCCGCAAGATCTTCCGGGGCCTGAGCTCGCTTCCTGGCCAATTTGCTTGCTTCAGCTTGCTTCTTCCCCCCAGCTGCAAAGAAGAGCCATGTTCAGGGAGTGTGCATGCGGAGGGTTTGAAAGTGCTTTTTGGTCACAAACAGTAATGCACGCATGTGTCATGAAGGTAATGCAAGTCTGGCAGAAGGAGTCGCATGACAGCAGATTGCTTATGCTACACACTCGCCCGGACAGGGATGCAAAGCGACAATGCAAGCTGCCTCATAGTCCTTGCGAGCCCTTGTTGCCGCGCAATTGCTCTGGCAGAGTTGTTTCTGAGGCAAGCTCAGCGGGATCCAGGAGGGAAGAATACTTCAGGGAATGCAGCAGCATTAGCAATGTAGGCATTTGAATCAAATTGGGCAGGCAAAGAAATTTCACCATGACTCTCTGGACGTGGGAGGGGGAAAGTTGGAGAGGCCAAGCAAGGAGAAAATTATCCAACATCTCACCTTTCTTGACATTCTTGCACCCCCTAGATGCCACATCTCCACACTCCAATGATGATCCGTCGTCCTCACCAGCGCTCAACATTCCATCAAAAGCCTCCACTTCACCGCGCGACAATTCCTCCCCTCCATCATTTTCAGCACTTTCATGGTGCTCTGCAGCCCAGCAAACAAGACTGTCAGCAGTCTTGTACCATACACAGCTCCTCAAAAAGGCACACACAGTAGAAGTGTAGGCGTTCAATGGGCAACTGCCCCAATCATTGCCACTGCCCTTAGCATGCTTCCACATGAAGAATGGCACCTCATGCGATACCCTGCTTCCACAGAGTCCAGACCTTGGCAGAACAGCAGGTGCTTTTGGCCAAATGCGAAGGGATGATATCACACCTGGAAAGCTGGCATGCAGATGGGCCCATGTGGTGGTGCTGTGCTTCACAAGCAGCTCTGCAACATGATTGTGCAGGTCTGTTTGATGGCTGGAACTGCTCTTGTCATCAGTTGCCTGCCTCAGTGCAGCCTCCTCCTGCCGAGTGATGCAGACAGAGAGTCTATCGAGCCTCTCTCCCCATTTTTCATTGCCACCTGCTTCCATTGGGGCCTGCAACGATATTCTCTTTCAAGATCCTGCCAAATGCTGACAAGCGTTATAGACTGCTTTTGAAGCTCTGAGTGGAACGTGATGGAAAAATATGTAAGGTCTCAAGCTGCTGCCTAGTTTTCATACCTGGGATTGCAGAATTGTCGCGTCATTTGACGTGCAGTGAAAGCTTCGCAATTCTCCGTTCCGATTCCTCCCAAAAAGGGGAACCCCTCTGTGTAGTGGACTTCCCCCCCGAGCATTCCTTACCAGCGCTAGCTTTCATGATTATGCAGCATTGACCATGCTGCCTGGACGGGCATCTAACCCCATGATCTCTCTACTGCGATTTCAGTCTCCAGGGTTGTGTCATGTGCATGGGCATGCCGTACAAGGAAGAAGGTCGGTTCAGAAGGCCAGAAGCAGGTCGGATAGCTATGCAAGCGATGCTGCACCAACCCTCCGGCAGAATTTGATAAGTATTGCGCCATACCAGCTGCTCGCTGGTGCAACCCAAGGCCCCCTGCTTGATGGAATACACGGCACCAAACATCTCCTGGAGTACCAGGTAAGAGTATTCCTCAACTGCACATCTGCAGTCAGAGTACAATTATGTTAAATGCATTTACACCACCCGATTGCAATGAGGTCACTGCAGGCCACACTTCTAATAATAAGTCAAACGCAAAGCTGTGTTCCATTCCAGGTGAACAGAGTAGATGTGGGTGGCCTGCACTCCTCGCTGTGGGTTCCTGCCCTCCTGGGAACCTACTACATGGTGCTGGGAGTGATGCACATTCGGTGCGATGCGCTGGCTGTGCGGCAAGGCACACCGGCACCGTTGGAACCCCTACAGGGCTTTTTGAGCACCCCTGGAAATGCGGCAGCCACTCGGGCCCGCCACAGCCAGCAGAGCTGGCCACTGCTGGCGCTGAACACCGGCGTCTTGGCTGCCCTGCTGTATCTCAGTGCGGTGCTTTTCGATCAGCATGTCGACTATGGGGTCATTGCAGGGGTGCTTGCAGTGGCAGGGGTGCTGAATTGGCGTGTTTTTGACGGGACGAGGCAGGGACTGCTGCTGGGGGTCCTGTGTGCGGTCGCGGCTCCACTCAGCGAGCTTGTCATCATCAATGTCTTTGGGCTGTGGGAGTACACTCGGCCGGACGTTTTTGGCAGTGGCGGGCTGCCTTCCTGGGTGCCCCTCTGTTATTTCTTCTATACCCCTGCTGTGGGCAATCTTTCGCGGTTGCTTGCAAGAAGGGAAAGATAGAGTCC
Organism: Chloroidium sp. JM; assembly: GCA_004335615.1. Taxonomy (NCBI): domain Eukaryota; kingdom Viridiplantae; phylum Chlorophyta; class Trebouxiophyceae; order Watanabeales; family Watanabeaceae; genus Chloroidium; species Chloroidium sp. JM. Next base: position 75,378 of record QAXI01000421.1, read on the forward strand.
TTCAGGATACCATATGGGAAATGTGTCTCGAACACCTTCAAGACCTGGGTATTCAACCTTGTCATTGTCGTGTCATTCGATAAATCATCTGGAAACAGGGCTTTCCTGATGGGTGTTCTTCGTCTTCCATGCGCTGCAAAGTCGTAAGACATTTGGGGTTGCATTTGGGGATGCTTTGTAAGCTAGGAATTTGGATGATAGGATTTTATTGATGAGGTTCAGTTCTTGTCATTTCAAATTGCAAACATATTGTTTCGCAGTACACCTAGGTGTACTATTGATTCTTAATTGGAAGGACAGCCTGCCTGTGGCAAATACAATCAGTACAGTCTGTAATCCCCTGAGACCATTTTAGTGTATACGCGTACGACCCTACTAGTGACGAATTCAAAATTGTCGGCAGTGGGTGATACAAATAAGTGTATGGGTGCTTGATTTGATCAGATTATTCAACAATTGATCAACTAGGCATGGTGGTCATATGTGTTCAGTCAATGATGCAGCTGGATCCTGCTTGTTAAAGATTGCATGGGCTGAGGCAATTGGGTCGGCAATACTGTGATGGACTGGAACTGTTCTCTTGTCAGAGTAGTCACGACGTGGCATCAGCAGCCGTATCTCACAGGCATGCTGTGTTTATTACAGGTCTTTGCACCTACCGCTCCAATATTTGTTTGATCACAGGACAGGACAGGAGGCACAGACCAGAAGAACCACTGATTATGCGACATGTCAAAATCTGTTTTGTACCTATGACAGCTGAGCAGGATAAGTTGATTATTGCGATACATCACCTATGGCAATTTATTTGAAGACAGCTTTTGATTGTACATCACTGGTGAAAAGAGACTTCTACAGCCTGCTCATCACAGGCAACCAATCCTCTCCAGCTTCCTCTCACTGTCATCCAGAATTCCAGCAGCACAGCGCCATACTGTTCTTTGCCATTGACCCACTCAGAACACGCCAGAGCACACGCTTCCCCAGCTGACATTGCTCACTGCCCCGTTGCCGCCGCTGGTGGACTGGGAGGGGTTGATGCTCCCCCAGCCGTTGCTGATCGCAGCCAGCAGCTCTGCTTCCAGGCCGGGTTGCGCGCTGTGCAGACGCTCCAGGTAGCGGCAGGGAGTCAGCTGCTCAGCGATGGTCTCCGCACCCAGGGACCTGCGCCAGAGTTGGGGTATGGTGTGGCCGTTGTGTGGCGTCCATTGTTCAAGAAGGGTGCAAGGCATGTTAGGGGCGTCACATCTGCTGGGTAGCAGTGCGATTTGGATCTGCCTCATCGAATCCCCGCATTCTCTTCTGCCTTCATTGCAACGCGAGGGAAGGGAGTTGATTCTCTCTCCGATTGCTGCTGGCGAAGTTAGACAGCTGTTTTTGACAACAGCAGCTGATGCCGCCGTCATCACAACCAAGCAGGGATGAATGGGAACACAGCAGACGCAAAGTCTGCATGCCTCATTGCTCTCAAAAGGTGTTTAGTGTGTGTGTATGCCTGTCGCCCCTTCCACAAGGGCAAGATTAGCAGCCCTTCCAGCAACAGACAGCCGTCGCCAAGAGGAGTGATCCAAGAGGGGTGGTCGGGGGGTGGGAAAGGGGAAGGGTTGCCTACCCACAGGCCAGGAAGTTGGCTTCCCTGAGGGCAGGACACGATAGCTGCAGGCGCCACAGCTCGCTGCAACTGCTGGCGTCCAAGACCTGGAGTTTCGGGAGGGCCAGGGTGAGGCTGCGGATGGCCGACAGCCCCAGCTTCAGCTTCTTCAGGCCTGCAATAGCATGCTCAAGAAATCAGGATGCAATTGTCTGGCCACCTTGGTCTCAGCACATTAAATCTGCACTGTGCACTACCGGGGAAAATCCTCACCTCTCACTCCAACAGACTCTTTGGCATCTCGGCATGAGCGGAGCACTCTCTCAGGCAGGTGATGTTAATTCCATCAGGAACGGAGAGATGACACAAAGAGCTCGAGAATGACTTGCGCCGCTTCTCAATCAGGCATTCACCCATTCTCGGAGCACAAAAGGCATAAGGGGGTCTTTATTGCAGATTTTGAAAAAAAAAAAGGCTTTCCATGGAAGTAACCATACTACTGCAGGAACTGCACCAAGCATCAGGGCAGCAGAGCAGTTTCAAGTCTGCAATGATGCAGGGTAAAGGAAAAGAATACATTTTTCATTCCAAAAATGCATGCTGATTCTGAATTGGAGGTGACAAATGGCTCTCTGTCTGCGTTATGCACTCCCCAAGTGCATCATGAGGCTAGACGCAAACCTGAAAGGCGGTTGGGGAGCCACACGGGCTGCCACGCCCGGAAGCACAGCACAGCTTGCCCCAGTTCCGGGTAGTCGTACGGCTGCCTGGCGGACGGCTCGTCCAGGGGCTCCACCCCCAGCCAGAAAGCCGTCAGCCCCTTGCAGCCCTTGGCGCTGAGCTCCACGAGCGCGGTGGGATCCTCCTGGGAGCTCCCGGGGAGGACTTCCATCCCCTGAAGCTGCCCTGCCCCTGACTGGTGCAGCAGCTCGCAGATGCCGTCGGAGAAACCGTCGCAGCCATTCACGTGGACCTCCTACAAGATGTGATTCAACTTGTCAATGCAGAGGGAGTGGGAGGTTTCCCTAGGTGGGGATAGGGCGGATAAGGGGGAGAGAAAGCCTTTGGCAAAACAAGATGTGCCCCCTTGTCCCCCTTGACATCACTCTCTGTCCTCAAGATTCAAAATGGATGGGGCTCACTCTACCAGTGCAGTGTCCTGTCAAGCCACCTTCTCGTAATAACTTAAATCGCTTCGGCCAGAAACGATCTAGCTGTCAAGAGCAAGCAGGGTGCTACCAACACCTCAATCGGAATGATATGAAGAATACTCATGCCTTGAACTGCCTGCAGTTGAGCAGGAGGGCTTCGATGGCCGCAGAGGTGGGTTGCTGAGGTCCATCACTGCCCCCCCCCCCTCTTCTCATCAACTCCCTCTTTGTGCCAGAAGCATCTCTGGCATTGCCAAATGGAAGAAGCAGAGCAACACGACGCTAGAATCAGGGCGGAACAGGAGATCAGCATCCAGATTAGGGGGTGGGAAAGAGGAGGTGGTACGGGCATCACCTCATGTCAAGGTAGGACAGGCTGTCAGCCTTCAGGCTGAGGGCCACCAGGGAGGGGCAGGTGCCCAGCGACAGCTGCGGGACGCGTGCTGGTGTGGCTTCCAGGCGGGTCAGCAGGTTGCACTCGCTCAGGCCCAGGCGCTCCAGCAGTGAGCCCTCCACCTGCAATTGGTGCATAAAGAAGCGTTCACACAGTGACTGAGGGAGGTGCTGAGAGGTGGGCAGGGCGTCAAGAGTGAACAGCGCTCTCAGCAGGGATGGGCGAAGGGCCATGGCTTTGTAGGGAGTTGGAACAGAATGCAGAGGAGAGCAGGAAGGATGTTCCTGCTGTCTTTACCTCCTAAGAACCTAGCGAAGGGTCCTGGATCTCGGGAAGAGACATGCAGGAAACAAAACTTGCGTCACAGCGCTGAGATTGCATAAGTAGATGGGCAGGACCTCCGGACACGGGGCTGGAGGTGGGGGGTATTGGGAGGGGGTTTGGAAAACCACTGCAAATCTGCTGAAATGGGATTTGCTATAAGTCCATTCATGAACAGTCCTCTTGTGTGATGCAGAGATGGTATTTTGTTCCCTTCCAAGCGTTTGAAACTTCCGACTGTGGGTGCATGGGCCAGTGGTTTCAAAAATTACCTGCAGGCTGAGCAGCCCCTTGCAGCCATTCAGGGAAAGCTCCTCCAGGCACTCAGAAGCCACCATGGCGTGCCGCAGGGCAAAGCAGTTGTCCAAATGCACCACCCTGCATCCACGAGGCAGACTTTTCAGTGCAACTCATGAGGAGAGAGCCAAAGTGGATCACTCTGCATTCCTGAGTTGCACATTTTGGAGCAAATCGCAGGATGAGAGTTCTGAGTGCACCACCCTGTGTGTGGTGCCCGTTTTGGGGCATATCACAGGATGAAGAGAGGGGAAAGCGAGCTGGGGCCTTAATGAAACGGGGACATGGGTTTTCATACCAGACGGGTTCGAGAGAGGAGATCCTGGGGGCTGAAGAGTGGGTGTTCTCTTTCCACAAATGGAAGAGCAGCAAACTGCAGTGAGAATAATCACAGATAGACTAAGATGGTGACATTTGCAAGGGAAGAGTTGGGGAAGGAGCATGAAATGACCTGGCATTTGATATCGTGCCAATGACAGTGTCCCCTTGGCGCTGCATCTGAGGGGTCGCGCCAAACAAAGCGAAGATTGTGTTTTCCAGGCTCTCGCAGCATGAGAGGTCCAAATCCTGTAGATACGGGCAGTCCTGCAAACCCAGGAGGATGTCAGCCTCAAACGGACAATGTACCAGGAAACATACTGGCAGCTGGGAAGGGTACTGTTTGACAATAAAGGCATGCTGTCACACCAGGCAGAAATTCTGGGAGATTTGGAAAGAAAAAACAGTGTTGCTGTCGTTCGACTAATAGGAAGATTGAGAGGGTAAAAGTAAAGCTGAGACATTAGACAAGTGATGGCCAGGCCACTCAAGACTAACTTAAGAAGCCAGGGTACGAGGAGATGGTCGCTCCCATCCTTTTGCAAGGCAGGTGTCAAAAGTTGGCCTCCCAGGGACAGGGAGGGTAACGTAGAAGCTGTTTCCCCTAATGGTCGAGCTATGCCCCCAGCTTGGGTAGAGGCAAGCAAATGGCCTCTGGTTAAAGAACGGCCATTACCATCAGAGATGGGGCCCCCTCAGTGTATGGCCTCTGGTTAAAGAACGGCCAAATACATCGAAGAAAGTGCACAGTGCAGGTTTTGGGCTCCCAACGTGGAGCTCAGAACCCATATAAAAAGTCCCTGTGTGTATCCCTGGGAGACCACCAGACATCATTTCTTGGGTGACAGATTCCTTTCTTTGCAAGCTTCAAATTCGAGGCCATGTAATGAAATTCAAATTAAGTACAGCTGACATCGGGGAACCCACGTCTTCTGACATCTGTCAACAGTTTGATTTACTTGCATTGTGATCAAAGCTTATAGCTTAAAAGTACAATGCAAGTAAACCAACACCCTCACAAAAGAAGATGAGGGTTGATGGTCATTAGACCCTGGAGAGATTCTGAGAACAGTTTGCCCCCCAGCTCTGCACAGGACAGATCAGCGCTTGGAGGAAACAATCAACCCGGGTAAGCAACAAATTCTTCCATCAATGAGGTCAATGTCAGACAAGCTTGACAGGAATCTCTTAATTCTGAACAGCTGACAGCCTTACGACCAAATTGATCCTATCCCACCCCCTCAACACGAAGGTCAAAAGGTGTGGGGGCCAAATGGAAGGTTCAGCATTTGAATGGACGATTGGCAAAAGGTGGCCTCTCAGGGAGGGGTTGGGGATGTTCAAGGTGATGAAATTTCCACCGTGGTATATAGTGGAGGTAGGACCCTCCACAGTGAGATAGGGTGGAGGTAAGATCCTCCACCGTGGTGTATAGTGGAGGTAGGATTCTGTAAAGGATGGCCTGTGCCAAATCCGCCCTGAGATACAGTGGAGGCAGACAGGGGGCTCCCCAACCAACTGCAGGAGCCCCACACATCCGTGGGATACATAAAGTGTCAACCATAGCTCAAGATCTTGTGTGGTGTTCAGGTCTGATGTAGATTACCCAACAGGTGTCCCCAGGAGGCCAATCGTCGTCCATTTCTTGGGGCTAACACTTACTCTATGCAAGCGTCAAATTTCAAGCTTCATCTGGAAGGTATTAAAAGTGCGACAGGTGTCTGTGACCCCTTATTTTTGAGAATCAGATTGGAATTCAACATCAACCCGACTGATGATCTTGCCAGGAGAAAAAATTGTTCTCAACGAAGCGTTCAGTTTGCTCTCAAGCTTCGATTCAGCATGCTGCAATGCACGTTGAGAGCTGATGCTTCTCTGCAAACCCCTAGATGTCTTCCACTGCAAGGATCGATCACCGCCTGGCTGTCACAAGAGCAGGGACAGATCTCACCAGCACTACGTGCTCCAAGGAGGTGACGCCCCGCCAGCACAGGTGGGTCAGGTGGCTGCTGGCCACGCTGATGCGTTTCAGCATGAGGGGGCTGTGCGAGAGGGTGCCCAGGTCCACAACCTCCAAGCGGGGGCACGACAGGCTCACCTGCCAACAATCTTGAGCTTTCATTTGATTGAATATCGCTGATATGGATCCCCCGGGCGGGGTGGGGGGGGGGGGCAGCAGGGAAGTAGCACCTCTGTGAGTGATAAGCAGCCCGCGAGAGAAATGGACTGCAGCTGGGGCATGGATAGGCTGAATTTGGGGGGAATCATGGGGCAGTCCTTCAAGCTCAGGACCTGGAGATTCTGGAACGTGTTCAACGTCCTCACCTGTATGGCAGCAGCAAGAGAGCACTCAAATGCGAACACAGGTGAGTTTGTTCTTGTGGCCCAGACGCTCTGCATGACAGCTAGGGGGTTGAATTTTGGGCGAAACACACTTGACTCGGAGAGAGAGAGTGTGTCACAGAGATCCTTCGACCTCCTCTGATGGAAGAGCTGCAGAGGTTGCAAGGCGTGAAATCAGTGAAGGTCATCAGAAAGGCATTGGCCAAAAAGGCATTGGCCATCAATCTCTCAATAGAGATTTTATGGCTGCCTTGGCCCCAATTCCATACTCGTGATCTTCCAGCATGTTGACCGAATGTCTAAGGAGCAAAGTGACTCAGCGACAATGCCCTCCCAAAACACTTCCAACTGTTGCGACAGACACAGAGCGGTGACAAACAAATGGCTCTGGAGCTGTACGAGTATGGACCCTCACCAGAGATTCCAGTACGAGCCCTGAGCAGGAGGAGAAGTCTGCGTGCCGCAGGCTCGGCATGAACGAACCCCTGATACTGTCCAGTGTGATGTTGAGGCACCCCACCGCTGCAAGATGGGTCAGATTGGGACAGCCGTTTGCCACCTGCGGCCACAGCTCAGAGCCTCAGACCACCGCAGCCATCCATTCCTGTGCCACCTCTGTTCCGTTCCCATCTGCTCCTGCTAAGCTGGATCTTCCATTCCATTTTTGACGATGGCACAGAAGCGCTTGTCAAGTTTTCAATGGCTCTGAACGACTCCTGCTAGCGCTCACTTCTCAGGCTCGAGTTCTGCTTCCAATCGCCATGTCAAAATGCAGGAGACAATGATTCGTCTGTTCCAAGGTGAAATAAGGTTTTTTTGCCTCCTGCAAATCAGTGCGTTACCTGCCACAAGGTGGCGTCCGAGACCCGGGTGCTTCCTGAGAGATCCAGGTGCTTCAGGGTGGGCAGGGAGAAATTGGGCAGGAAGCTGCTATCTGCACAGGATAATTCAGCAGCTTCAAGAAAGCAGCTGTTGTTATCCTTCTTAATCAGCTCCAGGAGTTCTGCTTCATGAGCAAGCAAGGTTGTGTTGCTTGGTTCAATCTGGAGACAGATTGCCTGCAAGATTGCCTCCAAGCTCAATCGTGGCTGGAAGAGAGGGTAGATTTCTGGGAATAGAGGGCTCCAGCGAAGATTGTTTCAATGCAGATGATGGAAACTGGTCTGACGCGGAACCTCAGCCAATTGCCCTAATAGACAGACAGCTCACAGTATCGATGGACATTCTGCAGGCAATTTTTAAGAGAGCAGTGGAGACAAAAACGGCACCTAGGACGTCCAGCCGTGTCAATTGAGGGCATGCAATTTGCAGACTGCCAAATTTGGAGGCTTGCAGAGTGAGATGGGCCAGCTTCAAGCACCCTATGTATGCAGTCTCCACATGGTGGCACTTGGTCAATGCCAACTTCTTCACATGCTCATGCCTGATGTTCAGCACCTGCAAATTCACAGAACAAGAATAAATATATGGATCCCGAGAAATAGAAGGGAAGAATGGATGATGTCTGAGAGTTGAGATTGCATGACCTTGCGGCAACAGGGAAGAGACGCATGCAGTCTCCAGCCATATTGATCTACCTTTACCAAGCTCGAAAAGCTTTGGCTCTTGTTTGAAGTCAAGGGATCAAATCCTCACTGAAGGAACCATCAGTTGAACGAATAGTAGGATAACTTGCGAGCAAGAGGAAAGAGAGATTGTTGCATTCCAACATGCCAGGCTTGATACAGTAGTGACTGCTCCGTGATATGTGCCCCCCTCGGGTTGCGAAACCTTGATGCCATCCATTCCTCCGATCCTGATCCAGTGGGAAAAAGCTTTGCTGTGTCTTGGTCATCAATAATCCCACATCTGCAGAAGGCAAATCCCTCCCTCTGTGTCATTTTCTCGATGCAGTTCTGCATCCTCCAGAGATCCCAGGTTCCCAGCGCAGCCTTTTCGCTCACGGGTCCGGTCAAAGAGGAGGGAATGCACCTACTCCGGGAATATGGGAGGAGGAAACTTCAGTTGTGAAGGCAGAGGGGTCTCACCAAAGCTCTGGCTTTGACCACTGTCCATGACTGCAGGCTCGGCATGCACCCCGCGGCATCCCACTGGCAGTTGGCAACCTCCCCTTGGGAACCACCCAGCACCAGGTCCTCGAGCCTGTCATTTCGATTGGCTGTTTGGCACAATACACTTTACAATGTCGTCTTCATAGTGTCGCTGCCAACAGGCAGATTGGTGGCTGGGATACACTGAAGAGCACTTGCATAGTTCCCCCACTCGTGGACTGGTTGCATGCCTTTGCACTTTTGACAGTGATGATTCTCCTTTCCATTCGCACTCGCCCGGGTGTTTACACAGATAGGTGTGGCTATGTTTCATGATCTAATCGTGGAAGGTGATGGTCCTGAGCAACCCAAGCAGTGTATGTCGTACTCAATTGTCAGACTGAGGTCTGTAATCATGCTGATTAGTGCCTCCAAGCGGATCTATGCGCAGCAGTGGGAGCCACTTGTTGAAGGGCGGGAAAGGAATGCCTACATGGGGAGGCAAGAGAAAAGTTCCTTGCACAGATGCGCGTCATGCAGCTGCATCCCCACCAGACTGATGGAGACCACCTCCTGGTGTTTTCGGAGCATCTCGATGGCCTGCAATCGAGCTGCTGTCAGATTGTGCCGCAGCAATACACTTCGTTGATTTACCACCCCCCGTCAGGCTGTGCTCTACAGCCCTTCAGAATATTGTGCCTGAGCTCACAGCATTTGATTCTGAGTGCTGTGGGCTGTGCACTTTCGCCTTCAGAGACAGGAATACTGCCCAAACGAAAATGTGAATTTTTGCACCGTACATGGCAGATTCTTGAGATGAGCCATCTGAAATTCCGCTTAGAAATCTAGCTATTTCCATGCCTATCTGTCTGCTGGGCGCATCAATGCCTCGTCTGATGCGGTCATGTGAAGACCAAACCCAGCAGTAGACCTTGGATCAGCAAGGACAGTCTTTGCGGTCTGGTTGATTTAGAAACTCTCATTGTGGACTCCCTACCGTGGCGGGGCGCAATCTCTCGTTGAATACTAAATGCTTCCAAAATTGTGGTGATTGGCTTGCAACATGCCAGGCTTTGCTGACCCGTGCCAGTCTTGCCCGATCACTTTGTGGCACAAACTTGAAAAGGATACTGACGATGTCAGGGCTTTCCATCACTGCATCTTGAGCAAGCCCCGCTTCGGCTGCCTCCTCTTTGGGAATCTCCATGTTGATGAGAGAAATTTTACAGTTGTATCCCTTTTCAGAGAGTTTCTCTTTGAATCCTCTTTTATTGCTTTTACACTTCCAGTTGGGAAGTGTAAACCCCACCCCTCTCTCCACTGGTTTTAGGGTTCAGCTGACAAGGCATAGGTCCAATGGGTCTGCTGGTCTGCTGAACCAGCTGAAAATGGTCTGCTGAAAATGGCTAGTCGATCAATTGTCAACCGTGCCAAGCTGCTTTCAAACCTTTGAATCTGCGCGCGAAAGCACCCTGCTGCACTCACGTCATCCGTCCAGTGAGCGGAGAAAATGGGGTAAATACCCCCCCTAGAAAGACCTTTCCTAGAAAGGGACGACCCTTCTCAAGTTGTTGTCTTTTTGAATACTGAATCCTAGCCGGATTGCACATGTCAACATGTCAAAGTCTCTGTTTTACCAGTACTCGCCTCTGACATGTTGGTGAATTACAAATTCCGATCGGTTTCGCTCTCAGCAATTGACGAACAAAAACATCCCTCGAAGTAGTGCTGCACATGAGCAACCGGGTGCAGCGCGACTGAAAGTTTAAGCTGCTGGGCCTTCCGAAGGAGAACTCTCGGCTCAGATACCATATCATGATGTTCTCCTGTAGCCCTGGCTTTCCCTTGCCAGGGAGCCTGGCACATCGGATGGTCCCAAGAAGCTGTGAAGCCAGCAAATCGCTAGCACGAAGTCGTCATAATAGAGCATTTGCAAGCTTGGGCAATTGTTTGGGACCTGAACTATCTGGGCACATTAGAAACTTCAGGTGAAAGTTAGTTTAGTGCACCACTTCTGGAACTTGTGTGCTCTTGTTCAAGCCAAAACTTTGGCAGAGAAGCATGAAACTTTGGAACCCTGCCTGGCAAAAGATCTGCCAATAATTATATTTGGATTGCAGCTAGATTGAACTTCGTGTATGGAATTGCGTGGCGCACCTCTAGTTTCCTACCTTCTGGCTTATAGATGTCGACTTGATTGGCCCTGCCTCCCCCCAACCCCCCTTACCCATGGTAGACTGCAACATTTAACCATCTGGGAAGCATGCATAAATGCTGTTGCAAGAAACTCCACCTCTTATACTGCAGGCGCCGGTGGCGAGGACAGACACATGCATCAAATAGCTTTGGCGACCCTTCCAGGAGGGTTACAGACCTGCTGCTGATAGCAAACATAGGATGCTATCTGCTCCAAATCTTAACAAAAGGAAGGCTGCTGCAGCTAGGTGTCAAGGTTACGAATTTCCCCCTTCCCCCCGATCCGCTTTCCCCTCCCCCTTATTCCTCTGGGCTTTGAGTAGCATGTTACTTGTCCTGGATTATCTTCTGTTGAACGAAGGTCCTCCCTGCAATCATGAATGGAGATTTTTACGACCCCAACATCACGAGCAACGTTTCAGGACCGGAGGCAGAAGAAATGAGCACCTTTCTCAGCAATACTGGCACCTGCTGCCTGGAATTTGACATTGAAGACATGGGAAGACACAGGGGACTGGAATGAGGGGCATGACTACAAAGTCACCGTCTGTGGTGGAGATAAATGAGGGGCTGTGCCATTCAAGTAGGGGAGGAGTGTTGGGGGTGGATTTCATGGGTGGGAGTGCCAATCATTTACTAGGGAAGCTTGGCGAGTAGGACCAGTCGATTCTGCTGGAGGTGTTGCAGAGCTAGGATACAAGAGGAGACTGCTACCTGTGCAGAAAAATGCTGCCATCGTCGTAGACCAGAGTGGCGTAGAAGGGGGGGGAGGGGGCGTGAAGGCAGGAGAGGGATGGGGGAAAGCGCCGTTCTTTTGAAAAAGGGGTGTGATGGGGGGGAAGGAGGTGGTGCGTATGCACGATGACCACTGACGCGAGGGGTGTGCTGCCTTTGCAGAACAACGCTGCCATCGGCGCGGGGGAGGTGTGGCGTCTGGCAACCTGCGCCTTCCTGCACAGCGGGCTGCTGCACCTGGGCATGAACCTCTTCTCCCTCAACTCCTTGGGGCCCATGATGGAGCGCACCAGCAACCACCGCCGCTTTGGGGCCGTCTACTTTGCTGGCGCCCTGGGCTGCTCCCTGCTCAGCTTCTACAAGTCGCCCATCAACTCATTGGGGGCCTCGGGTGCGTTTCCCTCACCCTGCCCCTGCTTCTGCCCCTGCCCCTCCCCCTCCAATTCCGTTTCACCCACATCTGTCTGGTGTCTAGGAGCTCCCCTTTTCATTGCCGTGTGGAGTCACAGGCTCTATGTTCTTTTCCTTTACCAGAATCATCTGCTTGGACATCTGTAAAGTCTGACTTCAGTGCAACTTTTGGTATGCATGGTCTGCTGGGTACTGTGTTGCTTTCAGTATGATGAGGATGCGCTAGGGGAGAAAGGAGGGGTGATGCGATCCCGATGCAAGAATCAGCTTTGTTGCTCAAACATGACGCTTGGACTTGGTCAAGGAATCGGCGAATGCATTTTTGGTCCGCAGTCCACGACTGCGTACTGTAGCCTCAGAGGCAAGGTGGACTGCTTGTAGGAGCCATATACGGGCTGGTGGGGGCGGAAGCCGTATGGCTGCTGCGTCACCGGACCCTGATTGGCAAGCAGAAGGCGGACAAGGCGCTGTACGACGTGGGCACGGTGGTAGCTCTGAATTTCTTCTTGGGGCGGGGCATGTTCGTGGACCAGTGGGGGCACCTTGGTGGCGCCCTCGGTGGGGCTGTGGCCGCCTACCTGCTGGGGCCGGCGTGGCGGCGGGGAAGGGATAGGCTGATAGACGAACCTCCCCTACCAATCCTGATGAGCTAGGCGGCCCTGGCAGTGCACCTTTCAGGCGTTTCTGAGTACAGTACACTTCAGCTTGCTTAGGTATTAAATGCTTGTGGGATAAATGTAGTTCAAGTAGACCATAGCATGACATATCACATCAGGTCCCCCATCTCCCAATGGGGGATCAAAACCCAATCCGACTGGAATTCTGCAGTGAAGTCTTGGAGTGCTCTCACATCAAGTGACTCTGAGGCAATCGCTTCCACAAGTCTCGTGGACAGCTGGTTGCACTTTTAGGTTCTGGTGGTATGCCTAAAGAGTATAGGATTTCCAGATTCGGCTAAAATGAGAGTGTCTGCGATAGTGCAATTAAGTATCTTGTAGAAGACAGCCGTGAGTGGTGGCGTCTAAGTGAGGCTTCAATCCCCCAAGCCCCTCCCGGCAGCTGGGTCTCTGGGCTGCACTTTGGTCATCTTCGTTATGGGGCGTTCTCCAGTAACTAAACTGCAATCTACTGGTCACTTTGCTCGCCTCTGAATTCCTGGCAGCCTGTATCAAACCCATTTCCATCATGCCTGCTGAGGAGTGGCTGATCCTTGGGACCACTGATCAGGATTGGTGCCCTGGGTCCTCTCAGTTGGCCTAAGATACACCAGTGTGCCGGCACAGCTCCGTGACTTTCCTGCTGACAACGCTTTTTGCTCATTCAACGAATTTGTGAAGCCTTCATAGCCTCGACAGTTTATGAAGCATCGAAATTGCAATTCTCAGGACCTCACGATCGCCAGTTTTGAGATGTATCAGACAGCTTGTCCACGGGTCTATCTTTGCGAATATTCTGCAAACAAAAACAGGCTGGCAAGATTTCGGTCTGAACTGGGACAGCTCATCAACTTGAAGCCCAGATTAACGACTGATCCCAGAAGAAGGAGATATTACTAAGGAGAATCTGATATTTTGAAGTATCTGCGCCCAAGCGAGAAAAGTACGCACGAGGCCGTAGGCTTAGGCCTAAGTTGTCCCATTGCTGCCTTTGTAACCACAATGGCTTCGGTAAGCCCTTTCGGCACAGCTGTATCCGATATACAGTCAATGCCACTGGAAAGCCTTGTTCGCTATGCCTTCTCGAGGTACAAGATCCCATCCTATGTCTAGGAAAGCTTGCCGAGTCCACTTTGAACGATGGCAATGTACCAGTGAGGTGTCTTCATCGATGTGGTTGGTTCATGCACTTTCCGGAATTGTCCTTGTGGACCATCGACACACCTCATCCACCGGATCTTGAGAGCAACCAAGCGACTGAAACAAAAGATATCGGCAAGTTTCATAGCAGAATAGGGTATAATACATCTCATGATTGCAGAAGACGATTGAGTCTTCAGAGAAAATTCGTTTCTGCAGGGTGGAGATCCTTGGAAGAGCTTCCGGTGGGCTTTTAAAGAGCTGAATGAGCGCCAGGGAGAGTGCTGGCAATTGGAGGGACAGCTGCAGGACAGGCAACCTCCTCCTGTACTTTCAAGAGATTAACACTCCCATCGCCTTGCACGCACATTGTACGACAATGGCCCGATGTCAAAATTGGCACAGGCACTGCATCAGGTTCATCAGCTGACTTGTAGTCCTGAGCCCTGCAACTGCCTCTTTATGTTGGGCAACGAACATTGGTTCCAGCCTTGACTATTTAATTGGTGGGGCATGCGAATCGTCCCTGACTGGACCTCATCCCCTTTGAACAGCATGTTCTAGTTGGGTTCTTTCATTCAGTGATGACGAGTGTGAAGTTCGTGGGCTTTGCGCGTCGCCCACAAAGAAACAATAAGATAAGTTATCTTGCCCCCCTGCCCCTAACATGGGGGTCCTGCCAGCAAATTCTCTGCGACTTGGCAACTTTCCATCCAAACAGCTACTGATGCTTTTCTTGATGTTCCTGCAGCCAACACGCCCACCGTGAGGCCCTGGGTGGAGCGCAAGTCCTGCTGGACATGTACCAGGCGCTGGTCCAGCAGCACACAGTGCTGGAGGAGGGGGTGGGGACCTCGAGGCAGCAGCACGCTGCGCTGGAGGAGGCGGCAGGGTGGCTGATGGGGAGGGTGACAGACCAAGATGCGGAGCTGCAGCTCCGCTGGGACCTGCTGGTCCTCCTCATGGCCCAGAAGGAGGCTGCGGTGGCGGAGAAGGCCACATTGATGGACAAGCTGGAGGGCCGGGTGGCAGAGTGCCTGGCGTGGGCCCGGCGGTGCGACGCTGTTGAGCTGGAGTGGGCGGCGAGGCACCGCCAGCTCAGGCGGGGCTTCCTGGCCCTCTGCCAGCGCTGGGCGGAGGCCAAGGAGGAGGCAGAGGCGGCAAATGACCGCCTCGCAGAGAGGGAGGGGGAGATGGCCGCGCTGCGTCGGGAGAAGGAGGAGAGCCACAGGAAGAACAGGTCCGTCTTGAACCACTACCTTCCCAAAAAAACAATGGATGGGGCAACTCCTGACAAGTACAATATTGACTTGATGATCTGACCTTGATACTGCAAGATGTGCTCCAGACGCCCCCTCCCACCACCACTCTTAGATTGAATTTATCAACAGCTAGCCAGACTGCTTCATGTCCCAAGTCATCCGGTCAAGCTGTCCATTTACTTGCGTTCACTGAAATGGTACTAATATGACTGCCCACCGTAGCACACAGATCAACACCTGCTCTAGAGCGGTAGATTCAAAGAATAATAGAATGTCCTGTGAAAGGACACCAGCGCAGCTCTGAGGAGACATTCTGGCCTGCAGGGACCTCGAGTTGGAGGTGGAAGGCCTGGAGAAGGCCAGGGAGGGGGACGCGGTGGTCATTCGTGAGCAGCAGCAGCAGCTGGCAAGCCTCCAGGCACAGGTAGGGTCCTTCACCTGTGAATTGCAACACATTGGAAGCAGCGATACTGCTAGTCAATTGGGTTGTACAGGTGGAAACTTGGCAGCAAATTTTGGAGTATGCATGGAAAGTTCCGTAGCCGGAAGGATGCAAGGCCTGCATCCTTGGGAAAATAAGATCCAGAGAGGCAGCCCATCATTTGAAAGTTCCTACTGGCAAATCTTGGCTCTGTGTGGGATTGTGTGAAGAAGGGGAGCTTTGTCATATCCATTGAAACAGGCAACACGGTCTTTGCAAATTGCCAGCAAGGATTATAATGGATATGGGGAGGGGAGGGGGATAGGAGGTTGCAGCACAAGGCAGTCTTGTGGTCACTGTGATCGTCACAGATCAGCAGTGATGATCCTTCCTTTACAACTACCCTTGCCTGACAATCGAAAAGAAAGCAAGCCACAATCTGCCGTGGCACCACTGTCAAGCGAGGTCACGGCGGCCCTATCTCCCTGTATCATTTGAGCAACCCCCGGTGCCAGCAAAAGCTTTGCCAAGACTCTCCCAGCACCAGTACCAGAACCCAGCCCAGCTCAGATTCCTGCTCCAATTCTGGTGCCACTTGCGGCGCTAGTGCAGCATCCAGCCCCTGCTCTTTTGCCCTTGTAAGAAGTCATCACCCCTGTGCCAAGGCCAGTAGGATTGCGCCAGGTCATGCGCCTTCCCCCTTTGGATTCCCTTTGACCTTTGATGCTAAGAAAGAGCAGGGTGGCTAATCTCCAAGAGACTATCACAGACTGAGCACCATTCATGTCGTATTGGAAGACAGTTGTTGCCCCC
>QAXI01000421.1:92016-109175 GCA_004335615.1 Chloroidium sp. JM
GGCAATGTACGCACCCCCCCTCCTACTCCTATCGCAACGGAAAGCACACAGAGCTTGTTTGAGCTTCACACCTTGCATCGCAGGTGAACCAGCTGCAGCGCAAGAAGGCGATGCTGGGCATGAGGCTGGGTAGCAAGGCTGTCCGCCGAGGCAAGGCCAAGAGGCAGCGGGCCTGCGCTAAGGAGAACGCCCCCACCCCATCCACCCTCCAGGACGCTGCAGCTCCCAGGCCCCAGGAGGAGGCACTTCCCAGCCAACTCATTGCTGCAGTGCTGGAGGCTGAGCCTATCTTTGCCCCTCAGCTGAGGGCAAGCGCGATGGAGCAGACGACAGTCCCCCCCCTGCTGCTGGAGTGGCCCCAGCCAGGGAAGACCGAGCCCCACCAGGTAATCAGTGCTCCTCGTTGCAAGAGCATTACTGCACTGGCTGTTGGATTGAAAGTGAGGCTACATATAATTGTCGATTGCAAACTCTCTTCATGACTGAGTTGCCTCCAGGCGCAAGCCAAGCTTGCTACCTCCAATTTCAAGACTGAGGCACCATTTGCTGAGCAGGAGCTTCACCATGGAGCATGTCCAGTACACTTTACAGCTGTGCCAGAAAGAGTGCGGCACTTCCTGGATGAGTGGCACATCACAATTACACTCTGTGCCAAGGCTCTTCCCGTTTGCAGAACTCTGTGGCAGAGACCCCAGCCAGGGTAGAGATATGGGCTCCCCAGCCCAGCCTCTGGGAGGAGATGAGCCCCTTTGCTGGAACGGAGCAGCCGCGCTCCGCCCAGACCGACCCCATCGTGGCCCGTAAGTCTTTCCTCTTGCCTTTGGTAAAGTTTCCACTTCCCTAACAATGCTTGCCTGGTGCAAAAATAGTCCATTGGCAGGTGGGCACAGGTGGTTTGCAAGGCTGCAGGGCAGATTGGATATCCACATTCTTTGCTTGCATGCACAGTGTAACCTCCAGAATACATAAAACGGAGTGAAAATCACGTCTTCGTTACAAGCTCACCCAAATAAAGTATTCATTTGGGCTCAAATGCTGTTTTCATAGCAATAACAATGACCTTAGAGGGAGACGTTTGGAGGTGGAAATGTCAAGCCTCAGCAGGCATCGTGAGCAGATTACAAGGCTGATACTGATGTTGTGAATTTCGCAGTGAGGGACACTGCCGCTGAGCAGAGGAGGATCAAGTGCCAGCACAATGGCTTTGGTGGTCTGTCAAGCCGTCAAGCCGCCAAGATCCAGCTGCCCTCAAGCGCTCAAGGAGCCCAGGCCAGGCTCCACCGGCCCAAGTGGTGCGTCAGTGCACCCCTCTGGCGGCCGGGCAGCAAGGGCCCCCCAGCAAACAACTCAGGATACCTTGAGCTGAGGTGAGCTAAGACGCCTGTGACTTCAGAACCAGCATGACTCCGCCAGACTGCAATTCCATTGCAAATGGCACTGTGGGTGGCAATCTGTCTGGGCAGGCATAACTATCTCTTGACATCCATTGACATTTCACACTGAACAGTCCACGCTGATGGCGGGAGACATTGTAAATCGATGCAATCTCCAAGATAGCAATAGAGATAGGCGCAGAGATTGTGGCTGCTTGGCTGTTCAGCAATCTGTACAATTGCATGCAGAACTTAGAGGAAGAGATTGACCATACTGTCACATTCAGAGCACCTATAACACAAAAGTGAGCATTAACACATGACCTGAGTGGCAAAGAGATCGTAACAAGTGCATTAAGGAATTGACGCAATACTGGCAAGCTGGCAAAGACTGCATCCACCTCCTCCAAATTTACCCAGCCACATGACTTATGGCCCTCCGCACTCTCTCTCTCACAGACAGTGAGTCAAATTTGAATAACGTGCCGCACCTCATAATTCCCAAGATCGAGCCCCAGGTATGCTGTGCAGGGATGGGATGGTCCTTGGAGAGCCCCAGGGGACCTGCTGGTGGCAGGGGTGGCTCGTGCCCAGGGAGGATGTGGTGCCATGGTAATGGCCTCGAGGAGCGACAGTGTGGCGGGAAAGGAGGAATGGAGAGATGAAGGGGACGCAGGGGGACTGCAAAGGACACAGTATTTATGCCTTCAATTTGAAAGAGTCGTGAGATTTGGCCTTCCAAAATCGTGGCAGTGGCTTATTGTTCTGTGCTTGTATTTTCTTGGCCAGTGCTTCCATGGGAAGGACAAATTCGCTGGATGATTCGCTCAATTGGTCTGCATGACCAAAGCAGACAGTGGTGAGGAAAGATTGAGGTCAATGTCACAGAGTGTATATACATGCGACTTTCATTTAGGTCCCATTGTCGTACATTGCTCAAAAGTTCGCATGGCAAAACATTCAGGTTTGGTTCACAGAATTGTCTTGGCATGGACATTTGTTATTTGATGCCCGGCAAACTCAATCAAGCTGGCTTTAGTTTTACGGGAACAGTGAAGGTATGGTATTGACAATCATTGAAAAACATTTGAAAAGTTAAAAGAATTGGCATCGGATCATGAGACAACTTACACACACACCTACAGCACGCCTTTTCTTGGCAAACAGTTGACTTCCGACAAGCCAGCATTCGTGGGAGTTTCTGATGCAGCTCTAACTAATCGCAGGCCCAACACCATGAGCCCCATAGTCATATGTGTCTTCTCGAGTTGCACGCAGCGCAACCATGCCCCTACGAGTCCAACCTCTTGCTCAATCAGTCACACCAGGATCTCCAAACCTCCAATCTTTCCTCCTCCACCACCACCACACATGCCCAGCAATGCAGATTACGGATCCATGCTAAGAAGCCACACCTGCGTCAGGATCATGTTGCCGCAGAAGAGCCTGCCACCAATTGATGGGCTCATTCGTGATTTTACCAATGATCTTGCTGGGCGATTATTTATCCCCCATCATCCAAGATGGCAAGCTTTGATCTGTGCAACCCTGCCACGAGAACACAGCATTCATCTTGTTATATATATGCCCAATGGATCGGACATGCTCAACTCAGTACCCTTAACGCCAGTAGGGTTCACCATTCAGCAGATCAATTCTAAAAGAAACAGATAGAACAAACAGAAATGTGTTTGAGATCACGGGCAGTCGAATGCTGTGGAGCACAACACATAGGCGCCATATCATACCTGTCTGCAGGGATTCTCCAAGCTGCACGCTCAGCCATGTTCTCGCATTCCAAAGCTTGCTAGCCCTGCGCAAGAAAAGATAGAGACAGAAATTGTCAAGCTGCAAGAGAGGGGAAGGGCTGGAAAGCCAGCTGCTGTCTGCCCATTCATCTGCTCATATATGGGTGGGGGGGCGGGCTTCATCAGCTTTTTATCAGCTATCTTGAAAATATTGAGGTTGAACCCAGGTGACCTGAGGTACCTACACAGAACACTCTTATCTCACCATAGTCCATGGAACCGTGAAGACGTTCACTTAAACAAGGCAGGAATGCGCGCCACACTGGCTCAGGAGCGAGTGTATTGAATCACTGATTCATAACAGCATTTTATCGTGTCATGATCAGCGGTCTCTTTCCAATTATCCAAGGCTTGCCCCCGCTCGCACACATAAGTCCCAAGAAATGAAATGGGGTCGAGTCAGTGCTTGCGACTAGCATGGGAAAAGAGCTGGAAAGGGCGTGGTGCATGATCAAAGGTTGTGAACATTCACCTGTTCAAGCAGTAGCCCTGGGAGAGCAGGGGCATGAGGACAGGCCAAGTTGACTGTGATTGCTTCTGCGCCTTGGAGTCTGAATGATCAAGGTAAGGATGCTTTTGCTTTCTGGAGATGGAGCTCACAAGTGAAAAGGGAATAGATGTGCCCAGGCTAGATAAAGAGATCCCCAAACCCCACCCTGCTGAGCTGTTCTGACTAATGTCCAGTTCAAATATCTCTTTGGACTCCAGAGACACACAGAACGACACAGCGTATTGCAGGAGACACTGCTGCCATCAGTCCGCCTCGAATGAGGTAGGCGATCAAAATCCCCTTGCGATGCCGACTCTGAGTTTTGATCGAGCGCACCAGGGAGAGCATGGGAATATCGTGATAGGTCGAATGCAATTTTAGAGATGATAGTCGAGCGTATCAGGCCACTGAGAGAGGTTCTGTCAAGTTTCCTGCACGCATCAAGACGGCAAGACACGAGCAAGTAGTTTTTTATGACCTCACCAAACATTGCTGAATCAGATTGTGCTCCTTCCAGGACCGGAATGCAGCAACGCCCAGAAAAATCTGTGTGCCCTTCACAGCTTTACGCCGAGACCAGTCACGCCTGTCATGCTCGACTACAAATACGGTATTGACTTCAAGATTCTCCTTATTCTCACATATTGTGTGCCTAATATATACATGTTATCAAGCCAATCACAGGAAATGAACCTCTGCATTGCATTTCCCCACTCTATGGATGCGATGCTGCTTTACGCTTTGCACTATTGGATCTTGCGCCTACATTTTAGGAGGAGATACACACTGTTTCACATCGAGCACCTGGAAGATACTAATGCAGTCATCTATCAAATGGGAGGTGTGGCAAAGATGTTCTTGTTGACTCTTTTGGATCGGATCTGTCTGCATACTGGCAAAGTGGTAAGACCTCCGCTTCCTCCCTCATGTCTCACGAAGATGAAGAGACATCTGCCCCTCTGGCCCCTTTCCCACGAAAAGCGATTCAAATTTGGATCAGATACTGTGCCTTGGATGCCCAAGAATTGAGCCTCAATTGTATTGTGCAGTGAGGGTGCGATCCATGATGAGCCAGTCGGAAAGTACTGGTGGCAAGGCTTTTTCGTGACGGAGGACGACATGGTGCTTTGGTGATGCCAATCAGGGATTGCACAGGGTTGGAAGGTGGAGAGGGCGGTGGAGAAAAAGATCCGTATCATGATTATCACGGCAAGCACCAGATTTGAACTTGGGCTTCGGATGGTGTGCTTGCAGGAACGCCTTGAAATTCAAGATGACCATCCAGAATTGTGATGGAGGCTCATGATCTTCTAGATCTTTTCATAAAATTGTCTTGGCCTACTTGCTGTTCTTAATGCAAGAACAGCACTGTACTGTCTACTTGTGGCAAGGTCAAGCTTAATTGCTGGGCGCAGACTTTCTAGACTGTGTGCCTTTGGGCGTAAGACAAGCTGGATTCTTCATTCAAGATATACAGTTGCTGGGAAAAATTGAATGTATGGAACATGTTCAGCGCACCCTACAGCTCTATCAAAAAAAATGGCAGCTTCTGGCTACTTCAAAGTATGAACATCACAGCAGAACCTTTGCTGAGGCCCTGCTGTTCCATTGTCCAGGGACATCCTGGCGGTGACCCCAGCAGAGGGGATGGAGGGGTGGGCTCCCAGCATCTGGGAGATGTGGAGCCCCTTCGCTAGCGCGGAGCAGCAAGCTTCCGCCCAGACAGCCCCCACTGCGCATGGTAAATCCTCTCTCTTGCCTTCTCCACAGTTTGTCTGTCCCATAAGTCTCTACTATTGCAAAATTTCAGGTAAAAAGGCAGGGGGTGGGAGGGGAGGTGGTCGTCTTCATTTTTTACTTGAATGCACAGCCTGATCTTCTTGAATCTATGGAATGGCCAGGAGTCAAATGATTTGAATCACTGCCTCCATAGATCTGAGAAAATCTATTCAACTGTTTATCACCTGCTGCCGCTCCTTTTTCGTCTTCTTCTCCTTCTCAAGAAAGGGCTAGACCTGCATTGATTCTCAACGTGTGTCACTTCGATTACATGATGGATCACACTTGACTCTCATTTGTGGATCTTTTTTCACACCAGATTGGCGTCGCAAGGCTGCCTGGATGAGAATGTTTCGCAATCTGCAGGGAGTGCCAAGGCCAAAGTGGTCTGTTGGGGCACCCCTCTGGAAGCCTGGCCGTGAGGAGCCGCCTGCAAACCACTTGGGATAAGTCGAGCTCAGGTAAGCCAAGAGGCATGCATTATCAAAAGAGACTAAACTTGCTTCCGTCGCACTGCACCTAGGACAGTGACTGAGAGTTCAGCAATTATTTTGGCAATCACAATTTTTGACAGTCCATGACGAGGGTGCAAGACATCCTGCATTCATGCAATATTTATAGTAGTATCACAGAAAGGTGCCTGTATTCATAATTCAGACTGTGGCTGTTTACTGTCCTGTGCAGCTAAGAACATAAAGGAAAGAATGGCTCAGTCATCCTGTCTCATTCACAGCACATGAAAGATAAAAAGGCAATGACTCAACGAATCCTGTTGGGGTAGCAAAAGCAATCCTGTTGCGTTCAACAATCCTGTTGACAAGCTGGCAACATGTGAGACAGCCACTTCCTCCCATCTTCAGCCACCAAGGGGAGATGTGGGCCTCCGCCGCATCTCCGCCGTTAGACCTCCAGATTTGGATTATGTATCTTGGATGGCCATGAACTGAGCCTCATGTAATGTGCAGTGAGGGTACCGTTCTCGGTGAGCCAGCTGGAATCTTGGCCGGGCCAGCTTGTCCTGAGGGACAAAGTGGGTCCCCGTTGACGCCCTTCAGGATTGTCATGGGAGAGGGGAATAGAGCAACGATGGGGCCGCTGGAGAAAAAGACTCGAATCGTGACTATAAAGGCAAGCACCAGACTTGAACTTGGCCTTGGAATGGTGTGCCTGCAGAAATACCATGAAAATATGCAGTGACTTGCACATTTTGGCCATCCGCAATTGTGATGATTTCTCACAATCTTTTATAGGATTTTCTTGGCCTGCTTGGCCATTGCCTTCATCAGCGCCAAAGTATGGGTCGCTCAAACACCACTTGCAGCGCCAGTGCTGCATTCAGCCCCTGGTCTATCCCCCTTGCTAGATGTCAGCACTCCTTTGTCACAGCCAGTATAATCTTGCCAGGTCAATCTTCTTCTCCAAATTTCAAATTATCTTTGCTCTTTGATGCTGAGGATGGGCAGGGTGACAAACAGACTGGAGGAACGGTGTGTGAAGGCAATGTACGCACCCCCCCTCCCCCTTCCCTTCCGACACACACAAAGAAGTGTACAGAGAGCTTATTCGACCCTTGCGCCCTGAACTGCAGGTTGAGTCCCTGCAGCGCAACAACGCCATCCTCGGGACAGAGCTGCGCCGGAAGGCTGCCCCCCGCGGAGACGGCAAGAGGCGGCGGGGCTGCACGGCGAAGCCCACCCCTGCCAGGCCCATGCTGGAGGAGCGCGTTGCAACCCCCCTGGCCCAGGAGCAGGTTGCCGTCATCCCGCCCCGGCTTGCAGAGCAGTAGGCTGAGGGCTATGTCTCCCCTCACCTGGGGTTGATGGAGGAGACAGCAGTTCTCCCGAGGGTTGCTGGGCGTCAGCAGGGGGAGGCAACACAGCATGCACAGGTGACTGATTCCACATTGATGCAAGGGCAGCACTGTACTGTATGCTTGCAGAGATGTCACTTTTGACTGCATGGTGCAAACTCTCTTGGCTATGCCACCCTTAGGTGCAAGTCAAGCTGTACTCTCACTTTTAAATCGAAAACTCCGATTGTTGGGCACAGGCGTGCGCAAAACAAGTGTATAGGTTTGACTGCAGTGTACAGCTGTGCCAAAATTGAAGCATGGCACTTTCTGGCTAGGTGGTACCCACATCCCATCAAACCTCTTTGCCAAGGCCCTGTCCGTGTGCAGTGTGGTGGAGCTACTCGCCTCGATGGAGGCAAAGGAGACTTCCCGGTGGACACCCCAGTGCAGGGGGAGCGAGGTGTGGGCTTCCCTTGCCGCCCTCTGGAAGGGGTCCAGCCCATTGGATGAGACGGAGCAGCTGCCTGCCGCCCAGACCAAGCCCATCGTGTACAGTGAGTCCTTCTCCTTGCCTTCGCCATGATCCCCTTCTTGATCACGTGCACAGCTTGGTTTTCTGGAGCACTTAAAAGGAGTGAACAGGAACTGGTCAAGTGGCTCCTCTGACCTGGGGGAGGGGTTGCCTCGCCAACCCATTCCTGCCATTTCTCTGTTTCTCCTTCTCCACATTGGGCTAGACTTCAATAGCTTGCAGTGTCTGTCATTAATAACATTTTCAACCACAATTCCGGTCCATCTTCCCACCAAACACCAAAGTTGGTATCTTGTGGCACGATTGCTGTCTTCATGGCTACATCAGTGACCAGAGAGGGATCCCAATGGAGGTGGAATTGTCAAGCCACGTGTTGGAAGGCATAAAGGGCATGCAAGCCTGATTGGGATGTCTTGAAATGTGCAGGGAGGGACCCTGCCTTCGGCAGAAACAAGGGGCGGCGCTCCGTGATTGTTGACTTTTCTAGCCGCAAAGGCTTCAAGTCCCCCTACCTTGCTTACGAGCAAGCTATCAGGGCCATGCACTCCCGCCCCAAGTGGTCTGTGGGTGCACCCCTCTGTACGAGTCAGGCTACATCACCCAGAGATGAGCCGGTCGGCCTGTGACCTACAATGTGCAATTGCAATTTCTCCAAGCACAAATAAGTTTTTGCAGTCCTTGCAAAGGCAGGAGACATCTTACATCCATGCAATCTGCATTGTAGCATCAGGGAGAGGTGCAACAAAGAATTGTGGCTGCATGGCTGTTCACCATCCTGTGCAAGCTAGAATCTTGGAAAAAAAATCGGTCAGGTCCACACTGTCTTACTCACAGCCCCTAAAGTCACAAATGTGACCAAACAACAAGTGATTGAAATGGCAAAGAATCTGCTAATCACTCATCAGCCGCATCAATAATTACATCGGCAAGCTGACAAACAAAGACGTCCTTTTCCTCCCAATTATACTCCTCACGATATCCATGGCCCTCTGACCCTTCTCCTACAATCAGTGCCACGAATTGGATTATAAACTGCAATTTGGCATCCCCAGATCTGAGTCTCGGATGTTTTCTGCAGGGAGGGGAGGGTTCTTGACAAGCCAGAGGGTCGTGCTGGTCCCGAGGGAGGAATTGATGCTCTGGTGATGCCCCTTGGGGTGTCACAGGGATGGGAGAGGGGAGTGAGAAGGGGGGCGTTGGTGGTAGCGAGTGGGTGATAATTCATGGGCAAGCACCAGAAATCAGCTTCGCCGTTCAGGATGAGGGGGCTGTAGGATTGGCTTGCAGATTGCAAGGGGTTGTAGTCGTTAGCCATCATCAACAATCAGCTTGCTTTTTTGCACATAGGACCTCCTCGACCTGTCTTTTCTTGGCCACTCCTTTTTAGAGCAGGTCAGAATCGCAATCGTTGAGATGCTGGGGTGATGTGCAAGATCAAAGCAAATGGAGGTGGTATCTGCTGTCACCTAATTCATTGAGAAATGCACAGTTGAGTCGTTTTCATTGTCCAAAACATGTTTGGAGCTTCACACAGGAAACTCATCTTCGTCTTTATTCACGAAACTGGCTTGGCATGAACATTAGTAATATGGTTCCTGCAACTCTCAGTGACTTTAGTATGGTTTTGCATGAAATGCACCTGCTTGTTGTTGGCATTAGGAAAGACATCAAAAACAAAAGAAAGGAAAAAGAATCGGTATTGGACGATGAGACGACTTACACACCCATACACCCACATCACAAGGCATGCCAGTCAGGGCAATTCACTGTCTGACAAGCAGATATTGGCGGAAAATTTTGGCGCAGCTCTACAAAATCGCCGGCACCCCAAAACAATAATTGTATCGTGTTCACATGCGTCTTCTCGGGTCACGCACAGCGCAACCATAGTCTTGCATCAGTCCTTGATTCCAACCCCTCGCTCAATCAGTCACACCAGGACCTTCAGACCTCCAAAACTCGCTCCTCCACCCGCCACACCAAGCCTAGTAACACAGGTCACAGACCTAGACCACAGACCCTTGATGAGAAACCACACACATATCGCAATTATGCGACGGCAGAAGCGCCAGCCACCAATTCCTGGGCCACCTCCTCCAGCTGCCCCTTGAGGGACAGGTCGATCTGGGCCGAGCCGTAGTCCACCACGAACCCGCCGATCAGGTCCTTGTTGATGGATGTCTTGATCTTGATGTTCTTCTGCCCCGTCATCTCCTGCAGCTTCTTGGCCACCAGGTAGCGCTGGTCATCGTCCAGGTCCTGGGCGCAGTGCACCGTCGCCACCTGCAATGCGTTGTCACTATTCAGTGGAAAATGGCATTCATGGTTCCCTTACAGGGTGGAAAAGAAAGCAGGGTGGAAATGAACTTGCTCCTCCTCCCCCACCCCTGTCACCGTACCCCATCACAGCTTTATCTCTACCACAACGCACAGACAAACAACAAATTAAACCTCCCAATGGCCAGCAGGCTGGCATTATACTGGAGGCCTGAGGCGCAAATTGTTGGCGGTGTGCATACTGCACTACACCTGCCCTTAACACCTGCCCTTGCCTCCTCGTCCCCAACCTTTTAAGGCAGTGAAGCCTCTGCAACAGTGGCCATTGAGCCTCGCGCTTCTCTTCCAACAGGAATTGTGGGTTTCAGCTGCCAGAATTCAAATCCGTGTCTTTCCCGTTTTGTGAAACCTCTCCTATTTCTCCTTTTCCTCCTTTCCATGGTGAGTCGGAGTTGCGCAAAATCCTCTAAAACTAGATTCATGAAGGCAATCAAGTGGTGCTGTAATCCCATGCCTCTCTCCCATCCCATTCTGCCGTAAGATTCTCAACAAGCATTGAAGTTATCCCCAGGTCAATCACCTCTTTTCCTACCCCAATTTCTGCCTCCCAATGGAGCAGCCGTCCCATGATGCATGCCCATGACTGCATATTGGAAACTTGTGCAGCCCAGGGCTGCCCCTGCCGTTCTCCTTAAAGAGCAACTTTGCTCTCCCAAACCCTCGTCCCCCTCCCTTTCCTCCTCTCAATCCAGCTCTGGGAATAAAGAATGTGTGTACGCACCGGGGCCCCCAGTATCCCCCCCCCTTTCCGCTTCCCACCTCTCAAAATCCGCCTTGCGAGACTGGCAAAAAAGGGTGTCTGTGCGCACCAGGGTCTCCCTGATCTCGCAGAAGCGGGACTCGAAGGCGTCGAAGATGGAGTCGGCCGACACCAGGCGGTCCTGGTCGATCAGCAGGCCCAGGAAGTTGACGGTGTAGGGCGTGAGCTTGGCGTCCTTGGCCAGCTTGTCGATGACGTCCTTCTTCTTGTCCCCCGGCATCTGGGGGTTCATCAAGAACTCCCGCACAGCCTCGTCCTCCTTGAAGATGCCCTGCACGTCCGCAGAAACCCATGAAAAGGAGTGAGGTGTGAAAGGGGGGGGGGGGAGAATAAAGTAATGTTTCTTTATGTGCAAAGAAGATTTTGCAGGGGAATGGAACTCCCGCACCGCCTCGTCCTCCTTGAATATGCCCTGCACGGCGGCAGGATCTCTCAGAGAAGGGGAGGGGTTGAGAGGTGCTTCTTGGTGAGCGTACTGGGGGTGGGAAGGGAAACGGGGAGGTTACCAGAGTATTGTAATCGAATTCCGCAGAGGAATCTGCGAGTGTGCCCTGTGTCGCTTTATTCAAAAACGAGGTTGCTGGTTGTAAGAAGGGGGGGGAGGGGCAGTGCAATCAGCAGGAAAAAATTATGGCAGCAATCAAGTGGTGGATGGTATTCATCCGCAGTAAAGTAATCAGGATGCATGACATGCCGCTGCAGAAATAATGCGTATAGCTGTTCTCAAAGCCACGTGGAGTAGGCTGTGACAAAGCAGTGAGATGAATATATTGTGCTGCATCAGGGCAATTAGACTCTTCTGCCTTATGGTCGGAAAGCAGTGATACAGCCTCAACATCCAGAAGGTGCATGTCGCATGCATTGTAGAGGTGGTGGGTTGGTAATGAAGGGCAGCTTTATGGCTGTGGTGGTAACAAAAAGCAGGATAACAAAAGAAGGACAAATGGCTCACCACAAGGGTATCCATGTCGCTGTGAACCTCATCCAGGCAATCCTTTTCCAGAGCAAGGTCGATCAGGCCATTTGCATAAGTCGGACCCACATCATCATTTCCCTACATGAAGTCTTGGCTGCTGAGTGACAACCCATGAGAACAATTTTGCGCTGAGAGGACCCATAAAAAGCAACGGTTGGGGCTCATTGCGAAGCTCCATCTTTTAACGCACTCAGTACTCAGAACTCCGTCTTTCGATTCCTCTGGACACTTAGCCATTACCACTGTATTCCAAACTCTGCCCGAATTGTGATTTGATCCAATCTCAATGCCCTGATCTAAATCCTGGATGTAATATTGACGATTCTGGAGGTGCAGAGAGCTCAGCCATCCTCTGCTCACGTCTGGCTTGCCATACTGTTTCGGTATGATCGTGCCCCAGATACGCCCATAAAACTTACCGCTCTGAGCTTGAATTGTCTGCTCTCCTGCTTCCGGCACGTCCTGACGACCTCTGGCCTCTGGACGAATGATCTGCTCGACACGAAAGTACGCCCGACCCTCTGTGCCAAGGGTAATGTAAAAGACTTCTTCATGAGAGATCCCGACACCATCTTTCTTCGCACACAGCTCCCTGAGCATCAAGAGCGCCTGCAGCTTTATTCCTGCTGATAATTCCAGGTTGGCAAAATGCATGTCCTTGGCCGAAAGCATTGAGAACGCCCATTTCATATCCTGCGCGCCTGAGGTTTATCGCAAAGATTATCTGCTTATTGTGCATTTGAGACCAGGAAAAGTTAGATGTGCTAGAGATAGATCAAGCTTTGGTGTTGATTACTCTTCAAGCGCAGCACTGCACGAGCTTTATTCGTGAATACCAAGGTGCAGTTGCGGTGAGGCGAGGGACTTTTTGGGCGAAGGAGGCTGAGGGCCACAAAAGCACGTCTCGATGTCCTGCTCAGGCAGCCCTGCATAGGTTGAATATTTCACTCCTTTTGTCCCTTAAATCAGCTGATAGGCTGCTGGCAAACCAATTTGAGGTACAGCTCATTAGCAATCTCTCTTTGCCCCAACATTAGGCAAGTATGAAGTGCTACAGACACAGGGAGATGAAGTCGCATTTTTAGGGGTGGAGAGGAACTTTCAGGGATTGGGAATTAGAGGTTATCTTTGAACAGTCCACAAAGTTTGGCAAATGGGACCCAATTATTCGTAAATGAGGGTTAGCCATTGCAATCCACTTGCAGGCAAAATATTTCCTTGGAGTGGCCAAACGTGTGCCTTGACCAGATAAGTGAAGGGGTTGATTATAATTGATGCTTTGGCTAGGTAAGTGAAGGGATCGATAATTTGAGAGAATGATGATAATAGAGTTGATTGGACAGAATTGGAACACAATTGCTAAGAGATTGAGCAACCAAGCATGTAAGTACGTTAGTGATAAGAGGCAGCGTGCCATGGGCCCCACGCTTTAGTGTAAGTAAGATACAGCATTAGCACTTATCTGGCTGCACCCCATTTTTGGGTTCTACACCCTCCTAATGCATCTGCTTTGTAATTTAATCTAAGCTCTTGCAAAATATCTTTGACTCCCACAATACTACTGTTTCAAGCCCTGTTCAAGCACAATTGATTTTGAAATTGGTGCTCGAGATACTTTTGGGAGAGGAGGAAGCCGCCATGGCTGATCAGCCTCTTAATCCTTAATCAGGGCGACCCTAGTGATGGTAATGTACCTGAGAATACATGTCTGGCCCAGCAAAATTTGGCTGGGAAAAGAGGAGAAGGAAATGCAAGGATACCCACCACCCCCTAGTACCACATGCATATGCGACTGTCGATGTGCAGATTTCTACATTTTGCACAAGCAAAGCCCTTCAGCCCGCTTTGACACATCCAATATGTGGGTTGACCAAGGTCGGATTGTGCAAAGGCTACCTCCAATGCTGATTGGCCACCCTCCCACACCGTGCCTATGCAATTTTTAAGCCCCGACAGTTCCGGAATTCTGGCTCTCGACATGCCATCTTTCAAGCCTTCTGTATTGAGCCCTGCATGCGCCTCTCATCAAGCATTATGAAATGCACATCATACAGCAGTGCGGGTTGCGCTTGGAAGCCAAGCTTAAAGAAAAGCGCTGTATATAGCACTACAGAAGCGACAAGGCGGAGGGCTAAAACAAAGCGCTGTGTGCCGTTCCTGCTTTGATAATTGACGCCACCATTTAGATAGCCACCTCTTTAACTGCTTCTGTGTCGATGAGTTTCCATGGATGGCACCCACAAGTAGCATACACGCTATGCAAATATGTAGCCAGGCAGTAAAGGAGGGTGAACAGAGGGTAGGGAAGGCAACCTGTATCCACCCTTAGTTAACTGCCTGCCAACATATCTGCGTAGGTGGAGTGTGCTACTTGTGGGTGCCTTTTCGAAATTCGTCTATTGCCTCCTTCTCCTCACTTATCTCGCTCATCACCTTCCCTGACATTGTCAGCCCCCTCAAATTTGGATGGGTGCCTAGTTGGATGCCCCCCCCCCCCCCCCCCCGGTTACGAATTAACTTTGAATTCTTGGCACTTCCTCTTGGGAAGTTGGTCAAGGTCTCAGAATATTAACTGAGACAGATTGTCAAAGAGCGTACCATCCTAGAAAGCTTCTACACCTGCATCAGCTCCTCGCCGTGCGCATCCTCAACAAGTCACGATGGCCCTTGCTGAAGTTGGCATCCCCGCTTTGGAAGACTGGCTGGTCGTCGACACTGACGGCAAGCCAGAGGAGACAATAGTGAGCCTGGAGACCGAAGGCGGAGGATCGAAAGGGAGCTTGCCTCTGACTGCCCGATCAGTGGAAGCCAACATCGACTGTGCTTCTGGGGTGGCAGAGGTGATTGAATGTTTCAGATACCAAGCCAGCGGCGACTGGTCCGCGACCTTCAAGTTCCCTCTGCCAAGCAAGGCCGCCGTGTGCAGGTATTGCGTTTGCCTCTACCCGCATGCCTGCCAGTGATCAAGCTTACAGTACTTTACGAGTACCTGACCATCAAGAAGTGCCTTATCGTTTCAACTTCTGAGGTGATCTGTGAAAGTCAGGGATGGTCAAAGCAATCTAGATCGTACCCGCGGCATAAGAAGCATTCCCGAAATGCAGATTTGAGGCCCAAGTTGGGAACAAGGTGATCAAATGTCAGATCAAGAAAAAAAGCGAGGCAGACAGGGACTACACAGAGGCGGTCTCCCAGGCAAGTCTCATGCGACTGTGGTGTGAGAACTTTTGAGAACTTTGGTTGGGCTTTCTCCAGCAAATATTCCATGCCGTTCTCATTTCGTCTGAAGTTCCCCAAGAACAACAGCTTTTGCATATTTTGCAGTTACCTCTCAGTAGCCGCTTCTTTCAGAACAGTTCAGGGTTCAGAAAGCCATTGCCAAGCTGAAAATATGGGCAGTTTGGCTTCAGCACAGCAAGGCTACACCTTAGCTCCCACAGCTTTGCTCTATATGCACCAACCCAGGAGACTTCCGCTATTGGTCAGTGTCTCTGCCACCCCTCCCCCCTCTTCATAGACAACCCCTGGCAAAGGCTGATGGTGCAATCCTCAAGCATCCACTGCCCCATCCAGTAGGGGCACACCGCGGTCAAGCTCTCTCAGCAGTCCAGCGACCGCATCTTCCCGATCGCCCTGGGCAACCTTGCGGCAGGGGAGGGGTGCAGCATCAGGGTGGAGTACGTGCAGCTGCTGGACCGCATCAGCAGCCTGCTGGAGTACACCCACACCGCCACCTGGGTACCCCCCTACACGGGCAGCGCAGCAGACAAGGCGGTGGGCTTCTCTCCAGCACCACATGATCGTGTTTTTAGTCCAGCATCATGTTCTAGAATCGCTTCTGTGGGTTTGTGCCCTCCTTTTGATGTCATCTTGCAATCCTCAACAGCAAATCTCATGGTCCTCGATCGTAGAACGTTGGCTAAATGGTGAACAGGATGTAAAGCATACGCCAATGGTCTTGCAGCAAGTCGTTCTCACTGCCTCATTGCAGCAGTGCGTTGTGATCCGTAAGAGCTGAACAACGGTTTCGAATTCTCTTAAAAAGGCCCAGTACAGCACAGCTTGTAATGACTCCAAGAATCCTCTTCCTGCACTTCACAGTGCTGGTAATTTTGTAAAGGATGCACACAGAGTCAAGCCTGCTTCCAGCTCCTTGCCGTTGTGCAGGTGGAGAAGCAAGATCAACAGAGTCAGAATCCTGCATTCGCTGGGAAAGTGGCATACATCCTCACATACAACATCAAGGTGAACGGTGACGAGGGACTGTCGGCGGACAGCATAACGTGTGCAAGCCACCGCGCATCCATTGCCAGTGCTGAACCTGGCACCATCACAATTAGCGTCAGCGAGGATGGTGATCTCTTGTTCTACCATCACAATCTTGGCTTGTTTGGAAAGCGGATTTAATCAACAGATTTTCCCTCTTCCTATTCTCATCTTCTCCCTTTCCGAAATCCCTTAAACCCACCCCGGGCCTCTAGAATCTCGAACACTTACCAAACATTCTGAGTTGATGCTTAAATCTTGCATAAGCTAAGATGGGGAGGTGACACCAAGCTGCTGCAGCACTGACATCGTCTCACCCTGCTGAAAAGAGACGCTCATTCATATTGAGGATGGATGGGTGATGTTTCCGTGCTCAATTCTGACTCATGATTTTGTTCCAGGAAGCGAACCCAGCAAGGATTTCCAGCTGACAATCGCCCCCAAAAGCCAGCCTGGCAGCCGCATCCAGATGCAGACCGCAGCAGACGGCGATGCAGTCGAATCGACGCTGTTGGCCACATTTCACGTCGACCATGAAGGGTACTGCCTGCCAAACAAAAACTCTTCTTTCTTGTGCTCTGAGGAGGAGATTGATCTACTGAGTACCAATGCTTTATTGATTCAAACGTGATTCTTTTCATGACCACATCTGGTGGTGTTGGGGACAATTTCAAGAATACAAAGAGAGAAATATGTTATCACTTCTCAAGGTGTGACCGTACCCAGGCAAGTCTTTATAGGCTGGTCAGGAGACTGAGAATTTATGAATATCCCTGCCTGACATATGTTTTGCAGGGCTGACTCCCCTACCACTGAAGACTCACCGCACTCGAAGTTCCACCCCCTTGTCAGGCTTTTGGAATGTGCACTCCATGCTCATCGCTCAACGGAGCTGTGCACAGGCTGGGCAATGTAAAGAGCGCTCCCATGAAGCAGGAGATGATTCTGGTCATCGACTGCTCGGGCAGCATGGATGGTGACTGCATCCACCAGGCCTTTGATGCCGCCTGTTTTTTCCTGCGGGATCTGCCGGTCGGCTATGGTGA
>QAXI01000421.1:169686-184216 GCA_004335615.1 Chloroidium sp. JM
AGCATATTTGATAGTTTTGTCTTCCACTGGCAAACCAAATTTGGACTCACATGCGAGAAGTGCACAAATTTCTCGGCCAGATCCCCATCCCCCTTGGACCCCCTCTGCCCCTTCCCCCCCCTCCAGCCCTTCCCCACAACCCCCCCTCCCTCCTCCCGCGGTCACCCCCAAAAACCCCCGTACCCTGGGCTCAACCCCGAGCAGCACCCCACCTGACCAGCTGTGCCAGGGCCGGCTCCCTGATGAGTTGCGGCAGGTGCAGGGCCAGGGTGCGCAGGCAGGCCCCCTCCAGGCGCCCCGCCTCCATCCTGACCGCCTCCTCCAGCAGGGGCAGTGCCGTCTCAGGGCCCACGTGCGGCACCAGCAGCAGCTGCAACAACGATTCGCACCACCTCATACAATTTGAGGCTGGATCAGCCGGGAGACTCTCTTGCTTTGTCCGCAGACCGCAGGATGAGGGGCAGGGGTAAGAGGAGTCTGAGAATGAGTATGCAAATGTCGACAGGCTGTCTCAATGGACCAACAAAACATAGTTCTTGGGTAGAATCAAGACAATTAAGAGTGAAGAAAGAACCCGATCTTTGCTATAGGCCCTTCCACATGCAGACCAAAGGGAGCACCATCTTGTACAGCTTCATGTAAAATGCATATGAATGGAGCTCACCGCGCACTTCTGCTTGAGGGCATCACAGATGATCGCCTCTGCATAACGCATCACCTGCGCACGCAAATATCGATATTTGATCCATTCAGGAGATGCTGTTTGTTCACCCCTGACTGCCTGTCACCTCACATCCCATAGCTACTTCTCTATCTGCAGCTTGCCTTGATGAAGATGTGATGAATGAGCATCCTGTCACTCCCCTCCCCTGCCCAAACTCTATAAAAGCATCTATAATAGCATAGAATCGCCTTCAGTTGTTGTGCTTGCAAGGCCACCTGTCCCCCACCGCCGCTCCCCTTCCCACCCTCCAACCCTCCGCTCCTAATGCGTAGCTTGTGCCCTATCCTGTTCAGATCCCATCTGCCCCCCTTTCCCACGCCCAGAAACACCCACAAAAGCAGAGACCCTCTACCAGCAGCTCCTCAGACAGGTCCTTGTCCAACTTATTGGTGCACAAAGCGACTGTCCAAACCCTTTGCGCTCCGCTTGTTATGCAATCCCCGATCCGTGGGGTATTCAATTGTGAAATTAGTGCATACGAGTTCCCCCTTATGCTCACAAACACACCCGCGGACCCTCCTGTCTGGAAAGCAGGGACCCACCTCAAGCAGCTCGTCGGCCGGCAAGCCCTCGTCTACTCGGTCGGTGTACATCCAGCGCAGGGCAACATCCAGGGTGCTGGGCTCTCCCAAGTCCAGGACTATCTCTTGGGGTAGGGGTGGGTGCTCCGTGCCGCCCAGCCTGGCATTCTCCCGCCCCTCCCTGAAGTCTTGGCTGGTCAGCAACTTGTGGAAGAAGGCGCTCCTGGTACACAGCACTGCCTTGTGCGCCCAAAAATTGCGGCCAGCCACCTGCGGAAATACGATGAATTCTGAGTGCAACCCCGTCATCATGTCTCATTCTGAGGGTTCTCATCCTCGGGAATGTGAGGAGATCTTGAAGCTATCTGGAGACAAGCAGCCAACTGACTGGACATGGACTAAACATGCAACCTCCAGAAATTGGCTAACAAATGAAAAAGGAAGCACTCATTCCATTTCATCTCGCCTTGGAGGGGGTGGGTGCTGGGAGAGCATCTATTTTTTTTTATTAAGATATGACTCTGACATGAGGTCCTGGAAGACGCTGAGACACAGGTGGTATGCAGCAGGGTCTCACAGTGAGTTGCAAATCTGGGTAAAACGCGGACTGTTTTCCATCAATGTCGGGAGAGCAGCATGCATCTGCCACGCGCTCCATGGCTTTCTGCAGCTGCGCCTTGGCTTCCTCCCTGCCAGGCTCCACCACTGTCATGCCAGAATTGCCACCTGTGCATCAGGAATGGCAGTGACCTTCATTGAAAGCCAGATTCATGAGGCACAACAATCAAATTTCCAAATATGAATATAGAACCCTACCCTGAAGATCTGCAGTGCAGTCCTGCAATCTTTCAGCAAGGTCGTGCATGTTCAGACGATGCAGAAGCTGTTCAGCAGCTGGGCAAGCAGCAGTGGGGACCTCCAGGCGGCAGGAGTAGCACCATCTCACAACCGCCAGCAGGGGTTTGGCCGGTACGTCACCAAAGCCCATTACGAGCCTCTGGCGCGGCCACCGATTGTCGATCAGCTTTCCTGGCACGGAAGTATTGCTGTGTATCTGATTTGTGAGGTCAGGTATGCATGTTTCCAAGCAAAGTGGTACTGTGATCACAGCTCTCATGGGTCGTCTCATAAAAGTGAGATGCTGATTGATGATGGTCTCGGTCAATCATGCTGACTTGTACAACATGTCCAGATCACAGATAGCAAGACTTATCTCATGCAAATATTTCATGAATAACCATAATCTTGATGGAGTGTGCATTTACCATTGACAGAGAGAGACACATCACTTGGTCAAAACCCCATTCCAATACTTGCAGTGCAACAATATGCCAGTATTGTCCCTATGCAGTCCTCCAACTTGCGTGCATTTGAGTCAAATTCTTAGAAATTAAGCAGACCTAGCGCTGGGCATCTGGCTCGCAGCAAGAATCGATGCACCCTCAGGGTCTCCGGTGGGTCAGATGATCGTAAAATCATGTCTGAGAAGGAAGAGGCTTCCAAGAGTTTCTCCACGTATATAATATACGAGTCGTGCCCACGTGCGCCTGCACAATAAATCTTGATCCTTCCATAAAATTCCCTGTGAGTGAGGATCTTTGAGCTGTCATATTTGCTTGGTTGGTAGCAGTATACCATGAGAAACCAGTAATGCTGAGCATGTGAAGTCGTTCACAAAGACATGAACGAGAAATGTTCTAATACCAAACGCAAATGAGGCCTAGTAACAACAGGAGTCCTGAAAGAGTTGACAGTGCTGACCTGCTCGCTTAAAGCCTTGGTCAAGCAGAAGGGTCCTTACTGTGTTATTGAGTGCAGCGTACAAGCAGCGCTCTCCATCAAAAGTCTGTGGCAAATGCTTATTCTTAGAGATTGGCGGTCCCTTCAATAGAAGTAGACATGACTGCAATTATGAAAGTGTGGCATGAACATTGTAGGCTCAGGAAAGTCCCTACCTTCTCTTCACACATGGCCCCATTAGCCAACAGGTATTTGACCATCTCCTGGTTGCCAACAAATGAAGCATAGTAAAGGGGTGTTGCGTCCCAAGCATCATGTTGAGTGAGTGAGGCCCTCTGCACTTCTACCTGTAACAGGCTGAATTCACACCAGCGTGGAACCAGGCTTGCTATCACGTGCATTGTAAGAAAATAATTAGTACGAGGAGCATGTGCCATGGAGTATTGCAGGCATGCCGCTCACCAGGTAAATAACTCTGGCCATGTCTCCAGTCTTCACGGCACCAAATATGTCAGTCATTGAGGCCAGATGCGCAGTCTTGAATGCTTCATCCCAAGTTGTGCATGGACCAAGGTTTGTAATTGCCAACCTGTGGTTTTTTGTATCCGTTTGGCGCCTGCCTTGATTCAATCAAGTTGATTGAAGTCGAAAAAAGACAGGCATAGCTGGAGTGACTAGCATTACCAACCTCATTACACGAACACCGCAACTTTGAAGCGCGTAAATTGGCATCATGAACAGCGTGGACTCAGCTGGAAAGGTACCCATGCTGATTCAAGGGTCAACTTGTATGTCTGTGCCGTTTATACTTGCGCTCATCATTCCGCGTGACTCCGATTCCTTGCAAAGGCGATTATCACCGATGTTAATGGATCTGGCAGGGGAGGAAACGTGTGTTGGAGGAGGGAGGAACACCAGGAAGCAAGAGAGCTCGACAAATGCTTCAATCTGCTTCCAAATCTGGCAAAGGCAAATTTCCGTATCACTTAGAACTGCTATTGATGAGTGAGAAAGAATCATCCGTAGGAGGAGCAGATCTGTACTATCAAATTTGCAAGAAAACGTACCGCTCCTTCTGCAGCTTTGAGTAAAAAGAGCGTTTTCCCTCCTTGACACAGGAACGCCGAGCAAAATCTCAGACTGGGTTCAGAGCAGAAAGAATGCCAGCCCAGGCACGGCGACTCCCACCAAGGCAGGAATTAGCACAGCCGCGGAAGAGGCGCTCAGAGGAAGTAAGTTATTTTACTTCCACTTTATCGCTGGCTCCTTTGCATTGCAGTCACCTGATCAGTAAGACAGCTCTGTTCCCCTCGGGAGATTCTCAGAAAGACAGATTGCAAAGAATCCAGAGGACGTATCAGATGCAGGTAGCATGTCTGCCTGCTCCATTTCACCCTTAGGGAAAGGCAGATTACCCGGCCTGCCCCCCTCACGCTTAACGGCGTTCATTTCTACTTTTATTGTTATCTGTCCCCCTTGGAAAATCTGAAGGCAAGGCACTACAGGTGCCGTCAAAAGGAGCAATCTGGCGGGGCAGACCCCCCTGAAGCTCAAGCAGACCACAGAGAAGCTGCCGCCCAGCTATGCACTGCTGGTAGAGATGTTTGGTGATCCGTTCGACCCCCTGCCCATGCTTCACTATGTACTTCTGAATAGCGTTCGTTTTGATAATGTCACAACCAGCAGACTTACCGTCTTTCTCAAAAATGGGCAGGGTGTCAATGAACTTGCTGCCCCACTGGATCAGCAAGGAGTGAAATGATTATGCAAATTTGGAAGTAATTGGGAGGTATCTGCTTCAAAGCCTCGCCTCTTCTAGAGATTGACATTTGCACGGCCAAATTGCACAGCCATGATCATAGCAAGGAATTCAAGCATTTAGGTCAAGGGCACAACCATGGATCATGCACAGATACATTTTGATCCATGTTGAAGGCAAGGGAAAACTTAACAACGTGCTTCGATTCCTGGCAGGCAAGCTGCAGACAGTTTACCTGCTGTACAAGAGGAGGCAGCAGCGATGCACCTTTCAAAATGCGAAGAGGCCGATTGAGGAATGCTGTGGCAGGCAATTCACGGTAGGCTTTCTTTGGAATGAGAGCATTGAAGGATCATATGGATGGGACAAAAAATTCTACAAGTATTCACCACATTACAATGAGAGCCTGCCAGACCAAAAACAAAATAAAATACTCAATGCACCATTTGGCATCTGTTGCCAGCATCATGATGTTCAAGAGTCACTGCGGATGTCTGATCAAGCAGTCGTACCATCTGTCAAAAGTTTCATTGGCCTGTGTCCCGAAAACATACATGGGTGTCTGAATGTTGCTCACACAGCCCGCAAATGCAGCTATAAAAGAACTGGCCTTGTCCTTGGAGAGGATTGGTCTGAGGGTTCACACAGAATACATTCTCCTCCGCTTGCAGGCAAAGCATCAATCACAATTTTATCTTTGGGACAAACTTCCTGGTCAGCATTATGGTGATTGAACAAAGGCCCTCCTGCCTGCAGATAAAGCACCTGCTGCAATTCAAGGAGGTGTTCCCGGATGCGCTGCTGCTGACGTGTTCCATGGCGGCACGACCCATCCACCCTGGTGGCAGCGCCCCCCGGCCTGAGCAGCAGACCTTTATAGAGATGCCCCTGCTGGCCGCCTCCAGCTCCCAGGGCTCGCAACAGGTGTGGCATAGCGGATTGCCGCAGGAGTGGAGTGTGTATGACCAAGCCACACATACCTTGCCAAGCGACCTGCCTTGCGTATCTCTCCTCCTCTCATGTCCGACGGAACAAAGAAGAGGCCGATGGGCAAAGTAGGAGAGGAGGTCCTATGGTGCACACCTCCGGAACAACATGTAGACTGACCGTGGGTTCTTTTTGCGGCAAAGATTCAACTTCACAGCGTTCACATCTCCGAACAGCCCCCATCACCGTGACTTGAGAATGAAATTGCAATCTTGTCCACCCAGATCAAACATATCCTAGAGGATTGTGCTCCTCCAATGCATGCCAACATGCTCTCCTCTCAGGCGCTCTGAAAACCAGTCAAGCAACCTTCTGCTGTTGAAAGAGCTGCATTCTGTCCTGGACTCGAAAGAGCAGCTGGCTGTGCTGCCAAACGCAAGACTGGAAGCCCAGCGTGATGTGTGCCACTCAAATACCATGCAGTCAAATAAAAGTCACCTTCTCGAGCCCTTCAGGAAAGGAGATACCCCCCAAGGTCAAGTCTCTGATTCTCATAAGCATATTATTGTCCAGGACTTGAGGCAGCAGTTCGCTGACCTGCTGACCGTCAGGCTGGAGGCCCATCATGCCGCCATTCACCCCCAATGCGCCTCCCTGGACGCCTGCAAGGGGGAGTTCGACTTGACGGTTGTGCCGGAACCGGCGGAAGCCCCCCAGCCACAGCCCACCCTTCTGGCCTCCCCTGCCCCCGGATCCCCCGCCACCCATGCACACGGGACCCCCTCCTCCGGCAGCCGCCCCGCTCGTACCCCCCACAGCTCCGCCCGCAAGCCCCCCACAGGTGACCTTTTCCATGGACAAGGACTGTAACTATCGTTACCTCATTTGTCTTTAAAAGATAAGTTTGTGAGACAAGAAGCGCCGACATGTGTATGCCATTGAATTACAGCTGAAGGACACAAGTGGGGCAAGCAGGTGTGCAAAAGGGCATGTTGGGCAATGTTCTGGAAGACACGTACTAATTTATTTTTCCAGGAGATTCAAGGCTATTTACAGCAGGGGATTGACTGCATTCAAATTTGCAGTATTTATAAATAGTATTTCCCCCTTTGCCTCGAAGCGCTGCCACACCCATAAGCTTGTCTGAAGGCGAGAGGAGGGGGCCAAAGGGAGGGGAGGATTTGACAAAAATCAACCATGATTCACTCCAAATCCAACACCTCCACATCCAGGCCCTGCTTGCACAGTAGAAGTAAGAAATAGCATCAAAGAGCCATATCCAGCAAAGAGCCCAGAAGCATGTGCACAGACCGCACATTACCTGCAGGCCCCCGGAGCAGCCGGCCCATGGCCAAGCGGCTGGCATTCGAGGGGGCCGATGCAGAGCCGGCACCCCAACCTGCACCCCAGCCGGGCTTCGCGGCCGCGCTGGCCGCTGTGGAGGCCCGTGCTGGGTCGGACCCGGAATTGGAGAAGAAGCTGAGGCGGCAGTCGATGGACGGGACCCTGCCCGTCTCCCTCAAGGCGCTTCAGGTAGGATGTTGGCAAGCTGTGTGAATGAGTTTTTGGAGGGAGCAGGGGGGGGGGATGTTCAGGTCAGCCATGGGGGAGACACTGCGCTGGCAATCAAACATTCTGGTCCCTATTCAAGGGATGTGTAGGCGAGAATGTCTAGCATCGGACTGTGTCTGAGGTGAGGGAGCTTGCGATGAGCTTCTTGGCAGAAGACCCGGATTTCGTAAATTCAATAACTGGTGCGGTGGCTGTGCTTTGCTTCCTCTGATCCCTTTAAATCAAGCTTTTACCTGTCTGATCTTCTTCATATTGGGCAAATCAAAAGGCAAGAATATCTCATGTAAGACCCTGACAAGTGGGACCATTGACTGGGGATCAACTGCTCCACAAATCCCCGTTTTTCACCGCCATGTCCCCACCTAATTGGCAATGACCCCACATTCGACAAATTGCATGCAGGCGGTGAGGCAGAACTCGGAGGAGCAGGCTGCCATGTTCAATGCTGAGGCTGTGGCGGCGCGGAGGCACTCTGTGGCTCTGGGGCTGCTGCCGAAGACATTTGACTCCCTGCGGGCCGTTTTCGGGCACTCGGGCCCTTCTGTCCTGCCCCTCTCACAGGTCCCCACCCCACTCGGATCATTTCTCAAATTATATTTTCTACATTTGGTTTGAGCCTCCTAACTCCCCTGATTCTGATTTTCTCTAATGATCACATCGCCCAAAACGATTGACAGTCAGATGATCAGCAGAAGGAGCTTCATCGACAGATAGCTTACAGAATAGAGACTGCCATCGCAAGCCCGTGGGAGTAGCCTTTAGCATGACAGGTCCTGGAACTCTGAGAGCTACATGCTCCACACTGCCAACAAGTCATAAATCTGAGTTGATCAGTGGCGGTGGACAGCGCTGCAGGTTCTGATGACTCCCCAGTGTGCCGCAGGTGCTGCAGAAATTGGCGGGAGGCAAGGCGGAAGCACAGATGCTGGAGGAGGTGGAGGGCCAGGTCAGTGTTGCCATCAGACATTAGGGAAACCATGGAAAACAATTTCTGCCTGACAATTCTGCAATTTTGCCAAAAACAAGGTCCAGAACCCCCCTTCATTGGGAGAATTGGCGGATTAATTCCTGTCAAATGCTTTCTGCCTGCCAGTAATGCCAACTTCATATTCTTGTATTATTATGACGGCAATGCTGGCCCCAGGTGGACCTGCTGGCTGCCAGCCTGCCGGGGGTCTTCACGCGGCAGACGCGGGAGGGGCAGGGCCAGATGCTGAGGCTGGATCGGGGTGCAGATGCCGGGGTGCTGCGGGAGCGCCTGCTCAGCCTCGCGAGCGGGGCGTGATGTGGGCCGCAAAGCGCCTTGTCTTTATACAGATGGTTCGAAGCTACATGGGTGGTGATGGGGATGTGTTCTGAAGTTATGGGGCTGTATGGAAAACTAAGGGGTGGCCACTTGTGCCAACGCAGTATTTTGGGCGATGAAGGCTCATTTGGCAAGTGGCCCTTGAATTGTGCAACAGGACTCTGAATTGTGGAGAGGAGGTGATGAGGCGGCTTCCTAGGATAGTAAAGAGAGGGTTAATGACGCGCCTTATGGAAGGGTGGGGGACGTATCTGGGGCACAAATGTACAGGACATTGCCGGAGCCGCAAAAGGATTGCGCTTCAGAAGTTGTGATGTCGTAATCAATTTGGACACCCAGTGAGATTAATCTCTTCTATGCGGTGTGCTGTTGCTTCTATGTAGGCAATCATGTATATGATAGGCTGAAGTGCAACCAAAGGACTTGTTACACTTGCAGAAGTTTGCCTCTTCTTACAGAACTGTTCCAATTAATTTAGATTTTTCCTGCACTAAGCTGATTTCCAA
This sequence comes from Chloroidium sp. JM, assembly GCA_004335615.1. Classification (NCBI taxonomy): domain Eukaryota; kingdom Viridiplantae; phylum Chlorophyta; class Trebouxiophyceae; order Watanabeales; family Watanabeaceae; genus Chloroidium; species Chloroidium sp. JM. Next base: position 178,742 of record QAXI01000421.1, read on the forward strand.
GAAATGTCATTCCTCATACATCCTGAAGTCATGTTTACTTAATACAACAATCACTCATCCCGAATGGTGAGAAGATAAACAATTGGAAAATTGCGTCCAATACAAAAAAGCACGCATGGCATACATCGAAAATAAGACTTGCCGACACAAAGACTCAAAATTGCGCTGCAAATGCAACCCGATCTTGCCTCCCATCTCTTGTACTTCCATGCTGTGAATTGTCCCAAGTCATGTACCGTAAAGAGGTCTACAGACATGCTGCCTGTCATCCCTCTACTTTCCTGAGACCCAAACCTGGCCTGGCATTGATGAGCTATGCAAGTAACCCCCCTTCACCTGAAAGCCACAATCTGCATCCTGTTCACGCCACAATGAACAGGCCACCTGGCAGGATTTCACCAAGCAGAGAATGCAGCTACTTCACGATCCCAAAAGGCTTCAAGCCCGCAGCCAGAACGCTCATGCTGGCCCAACTCCCTCCTGTTCCTTTCTTGCAAGTGAATCAGCGTTTCACTCCCTTACAACTCACTGAAAGCCGAAAAGCCGACCCATGGAGGCCCCTCCAACCGAGCCTCAGCCTTGAGAGCGTTTGTGGGCGTGGGCGGCCACAGTGGCCTTCCTCAGGTCAGCATACGTGCCCTCCACGCAGCGCCGGATGTCGGCATAGGAGACCACCAGCATGCTGGCCTCGTCGCGCGACATCAGCACCACCTGTATCCCCAGGTTTTTTCGGGCAAACTTTTCTTGGTCGCTTTCCTTTTGTGGGTCTAGGTATCCAGTCATCTGATGCATCCGTGCTTTCCCTTGCACGTCAGGGTATCTTTCTCCCTCACCTTTCTGACAAAGCAGACAAGTAGTGTTCACAGCATGAATGAGCATGGGAAGAGCCATGAGCGGTAAGTCAGAGTTTTAAGGGAATCTTGAAGGCAGCTTCAAGATCCACAGGAGGGGAAGGAACAGGGCAGAAGGTCTTAAGGCAGGCTGGAGGCTGACAGCAGTCTGCTGTCAAGGGTCATACATCACTTTTTTTGCTCTTCTCAATCACAGGATGGAGATTTGTGTGAGTTGGCAGAAAAGAAGCACCTTCTCTGGCAGGCCTGCATCCAATTTGTTCAGAGCTTCAATCACATGGGACCACTCCAGGATGGGCGCCCCACTCTCATCGCACTGGTGGAAGACAAAGTCGCGGAACAGCTTCAGCAGGTAACGGTCGCCTGCAGCGGAGTCAGGGTGAGAATTTCAGAGGAGATTGTAGGGGAAATGGGTCAGCGACGAGGGCGCTCATTCCCTGCTGTCAGGAGGCAAAGCAATGAGCTCGGGGGACGAGGAGTGAGCAGAGGGTCTGCAGAGTGGACAACAGACATCTTCTCTTTCAGGGAAAAGGGTGCAACACTGGTACCGAAAAGAATAGGAAAGCATGGCATTCATGGGCGATAACGAGTGCCGCGGATGCTGTCATACCACTCCCTTTCACTTGGTGACAAGCTACCAGACTGACAACGCCATTTCAGTGAATGAAACACAATCAGGCCCATACCCGATCAACGATCACACTGACATCGCCTTGCCGAATTTCAGCAGATTCATGACAGCCCAACAATCTGATCAGCATCCGTCTTTAGACGGTGAGATGCTGGGAGGGGGACAGGGAAGGGGTGTTGCACCCGTCTCTGCCCAGTGCACGTCTATGTCCGCCCTCTCGGTGATGGTGGACAGCTTGACCAGCAGGCGCAGTAGGCGGCCGTTCTCCGCCTCCTTGCCCAGCTGAGAGGTCAGGGCTTCGCACAGCATGGCCTGGGAATCCAGCTCACCAAAGCTGCGGTCCGTCAGGGCCGCAGTGAGCTGCAGATTGGTCATACGAACGAGGGTGAGCTTTGCCAGGTTGAGGCAGGGTGCAATTCCAATGCTTTCGAGACACGGGGATCTTTATGGCGTTTTACCATGAAAGCCTGTCCTTGGCTTGGGCCCAGCGCGGAAAAGGTTGAAGGATGACTTCCTACAGTGCCATGAGCAGGGATTGCTCCAGGCTGCACCAAGAATGTGCTGCTCTTGTGTGTGAGTATTTCTATGTCGCATGGCCTCTGGAATGTGGTGCAATGGCAGAGCGGAGCCCAGATTCAGACCGAATGTGGCTCGAGGAAACTTTTCAGCTGCAATTTTACTCTTGCCTCTTTGCAGAGCTTGATGGCATGTATGGATATCTTATCATCAGTATCACAGAGCAAGCATGCCTAGTGTGATTGCGGGGACTCCTAACAGTCACTCACTTTGAAATGTTCATAGTTTGATTCCAACTCAGCAATGGCAGCCGTTCCTCTCTGTGAGGCTCTCGGGTGGTAAAAAAAGGTAGGATGGGGAGGGGGTGGAGGAGAGGGAAACAAACTGTGGAGAGTGACTGCACATATCAGAGCAGGGGCGTTACCTGGTGCCAGTTCACTATGGGTTCCTGGGCGTGGCCGATGAGCGCAGCGATGATCTGGGTCAAATCTGGCGAGAAGCGAGAGGAGCAGTGCTCCAGGGAGGGGTGAGAGGAGCCACAAACCAGCTGCAGCATCATTCTGCCCAACGCCTGCACATTCTGGTCTTTATTTCTGATCTGTGCAAGTGGGAGCTGCAGGACGTTGGTGCTGGCGCTGTGTGTGTGTGTGAGAAGAGCCAAGGATTTGGCAATTTTGGCAACATCCAGGTGGAAATGGACCTGGGCAAATTCTTCAATTTACCGCTGTTGATGTACCAGTGACTTCCAACCTGCTGGGTCCAAATCCGGCAGTGTGTGGTGTATCCATTCTCTGATGCTTTTTTCGCCGTGAAGCTTCGTTCACCATGGTCATGAAAGATTTCAGCATCCAAAATGAGCTTGGGAGGGATAGAGCGTGTACACCTGCAGGTCTTCCATCTGCAGGGCTGCGACGTCATCTTGGCGAGCCGCCTTCCCAGCCAGAATCTCTGCCAGCCCCAGGCTACCTGGAAAGCAACAGGACTCTCAGAGGAGCAGTGAATCGAGATTGCCAGGGTGACAGGCAAATCGACATAACCTCATACTCTCAGCTGGAATTCGAAGTGTGCTGGAGATGAAGCAAGATCTACCGCATCACAGAACAGCAACAGGGCAGGAATCACAGAAGATGTTAGTGTACAGGTCTGGCGTTACAAGAGGACCCAGTCAGGGTGGGGTGGGAGATTTCGTGAAGCATTTCATCATTGAGGGGAGGCTGATTCGCCATGTTTGGATAACAATATGGTGGCAGGAGATGAAGGCGCAGCATCTGTCGCAGAGTGCACAGCAATAGATTGCCAGGGCAATGCCCCTTGGGGGGAGCGACGTTGAGGAGGGGAGGGAGTGGAAGAAAGCAGGGGAGGGGGGGGGGGATAAACCTGTCGCCAGCCGATCTTCCTGATGGCGAGCGCGTGGGCGTCCTGCATGCTGACCCCCTTGAGGACCAGGCTGCGCACCTGCATGCCCAGCGCCTTGGAGGGGGCCTCCTCCGCCATCTTTAGCTCCTCCAGGGGGTACAGGCTGTGGAACTGCTGCAGCATGGGGGGCCAGCCGCTCTCCGCTTGCATCTCCGGCGGCATCTGTGGCACAAAGTATTGCTGAGATTTTGTTTTCTTAAAAAGTTTCTTTTTCTCTGGCGTGCGAAAGGGTCCCTTTGCTCAGAAGCAGCGCTGGTCAGAGAGAAAATGGAGCTCTGAGGCCGTCATTAGAATGTTTCATCATTGTCAAATGCCTTGCCAAGGCAGGGGACAGATGTCTCACGTAAGAGGTAATTCGAATTCGGTGTGATCCTCCAAGAATCCACTGACTCAAAAGGCGAGACAACCCACCTGGGATTGCACCAGGTAGGCCTGAGTGTGCAGCTCCTGCCGAATCTGTTCCACTGTGTACACTGCATTCTGGTGCGTCCTTCTCAGCACCCCCATTCCCGCCTGGTTCCCCCCCGGACCCTGGAACGACAGGCCGTGACCCCCGCCCCTTCCCCTGCCAGGGTTCCTGCCGCCAGGGGGAAGGGATGCCCCTGGAGGGAACCTCCCACCCCTGCCGCCTGGGAAGGGTGGTGGGGAGGGGTGCTGGAGGGGGGATCTGCCCCTCCCGCCGCCGCCCCTGCCCATGTAGCCGTTCATGCCAGGGGGAGCGTACTGGCCCTGCATGGGTCTGCAGCAAAGCGAATGCTTTGAGGATTGGGCTGGCCATATCATGATGAGGCAACCCAGCAAGATTCCATCAAACGACACGACTGGAATGCATTCTTCTCTCAAAGAAGATTGAGATGAGCTGTTTACAGGGCAATTTATGTTCGTCCATTGCACGCCTCTCTGGACAAAACCAACACCACAGAGACATACCAAAGCGATCACAACATGCTCATTGGCCATCAGAGTCTTGGCAGCTTCATAGAAGGGGTGATCTATTTGCCAGGTTCTGCAAGGAAATCATGTACCTCGGACTGAGTGGTGGTCCTGGTAAAGGCATCATGTGTCCCGTTCCAGCCCTGTCATTCCCTTGCATCCCTCCATATCCGCTCATGTCCTCCCCCTCACTGTACCTTGCATCCCCCCGCTGCATCCCTCTGACAGCTCTCCCACCTGCAATGTGTCAGTTTGAGCATCAGATCAAGCCACACAAAGGATCCTCTCATTGCTGCAAGACAACTCGTTGACCTCATCGATGCTGATGCCTGATGTCCCAGTATCTCACTTGCCAGACTCACTCACAGTAAAGGAGGTATGGTATTTGACAGCATAAGGATGGGACACAGGATCAGCCCAAGACGGGGCGGTGAGGGGGGTATGGAGGAGCAAAAGAGGGCGGAAAGTCACCAATAAAAGCAGCCGACGTTTCGCTGGGCATGGCCGGTACAAAGCTGGGAGCTGCTGAAGACATGCCAGCGGACCGGGAGGGCCCACCCCCACCCCCACTACCCCCAAGGACAAAACCTCCGCCTGGAACGAAAGCGGCCGCCCCTGCATTGTAGCCCTTGGGCTTGGCATCCCCTGCGGTCCATTCCCTTGATTCAGGTGGCAAGGCCAGAGACCTGTGTATCACCCAGAGATGTGTCGCATGGCATTGAGTTTTGCGGAAGCAATGCGACAACTGGATGCATTGTGCCAAGTCTATGGAGAGCAGAGCAGAAACAGCTGAGATGTCTCATCAGTGGGAACTTTTGTCCTGAAGATTTTCAGTGCAATGTGTGTAGGGAAAGGGAGGATTTGCCCCGGGAATGGAGATGGCGAGGGAGTGTAGGTTCTTTTTGACATGTCGATAACAAGTCAATCAAATAATGAAAATACAAAGAGTGGTAAATGGATTGGCATCGTTGTTGTGAGTATCAAATAAATGGTACGTGTATTAAAAACCCTAATTCAACCAATTTCCTTTGTAGCCAATATGTGTAGCTGATTTGATGCTTGAAATCCGTCAAGGTTGCAGCCATTGATGTGAGCAGCGGAAGATGTAATCCCCCCCCCCCCTCCCCC
>QAXI01000421.1:187366-206786 GCA_004335615.1 Chloroidium sp. JM
CAGGTTGGGGGAGGCGTGACGCTGGAGAACGCGGCTCAGTACTTGGACGCAGGGGCCAGCCACGTGATCGTCACCTCCTACGTCTTCCGGGACGGCCGCCTGGACGAAGATCGGCTCAGCAAATTGGTGCAGCCCTCCCCCACCCCCAAATCGGCTAGCTATTGAATTGCTCAGGGCAGAGGAGGAGCCGCCAAATTCATGGAGACGCCCAAAATCTTGATGTTGTGAACAGGTGGCAGAAATTCAGCGACCTGCAGCTGGGGCAGGCCACGATCAACAGCCTGGCGGCCAGCTGCGACGAGTTCCTGGTGCATGGGGTGGACGTGGAGGGCAAGCAGGTCTTGTCTTTTGCTGGATTTGATTCTACATTTGATCACTACATCTTGCATTCCTTTGCACAGGAAGGGGTTGAGTCGTGCATGAGCCTGAAGTGGCTGTCGGATGTGGGATCTGATTTCAAGATGTCATTCCGAACCTATGAATGTTCCTCCTCCTGCAGCTGGGCATCGATGAGGAGCTGGTGGGGCTGCTGGGCAAGTGGAGCCCCATCCCAGTCACCTATGCCGGCGGCGCACGGACACTGGTAAGCTCTTTTGCCCCGGCCCCCATTTTTGCCCTGTAAGTATACCGACTCCTGGCTTTTGACCTATGCTCTTGTCATCGCTCCTCGTCAATTCCATGTCTGACTGGAGCATTCTTGCAAAGGAATGCTCCAGCAGACAAAGCTCGAATTTCAGCCTTGCAGTAAGGAATTCTGTTCTCATTGCATACTCTCCTGCCTTTCTCACAGCCAAGTTGAGCAATTCGAAATTGAGGCAGCCTTTTCAGCAATATCTTGAATGATTGCTTCTGTGAACGCCTTCTTGCCATTTCCCTGCACGTGAGCGGGAGGAAAGGTGGTGTAGCCAGAAGAGGGGGCAGCCAAGCCGGGGAATCCAAGCAGTGTCTCGCTCTGGATTGCAATGCTCAAGCCCTACTGATGCCATCCCTCAGCGCTCCATATGCCACCATGCAGCATCCTCAACCCCTTTCCACACGACAATTCACAAACGGGCCAATCATGCAATGCAGGCTGACTTGGAAAGGGTAAAGGTGGCAGGGGACGGCAGGGTGGACATCACTGTGGGCAGCGCCTTGGACATCTTCGGGGGCGCCCTGCCCTTCCAGGCAGTCGTGGACTGGCACAGGCTCCAGCGGCAGAAGACCTGACAGCCCGTTCCCTGAATAATCAAGCATCATCCTGAAAGCTTGCTCTAAGATTTGGGTGGAGGGGGCTGTCCACGGCTGGCCTGCTTGACTTCCAGCCTGAGTTGCCAGGGCGCATTTGGTCTTCAGCGACGCTTCCTTGTGCTGATGTGGATGTGTGGTGCATTACAAGGTCGATCCTACCAAGTCCTGTTTTGCCTTTCTTGATGACACCTCTGCAGTACCTGTCAGGGTGCCTCTTGCCTTTTCACAGTGATGCAAGGTATAATTCTGATCAGCCGCCTGCTGGTGTGTGCTGCTGGCTGGCCCCTGACGATGTGGTACAAGTGTTGTGCGGCCCTGTTTTACTTTTCACAGCTTGATGGATCGAGAGAGAGAGAGAGAGAGAGATTACTCCCAAAATGCACAAGTATCTGTGATTTGCTCAGCAAAATCCTGCCATTGCATATGCTGATATGAAGAGGCGTGCTCAGGTTCCGTATGGATCTGCATGGTTCTGTATGCTGAGGCAAGGTGCGCGCAGTATCGCACTTCTTGATGTTACTTTTCATGAAAGAGTTGATAAGAATAGCCGCAGTGACCAGTTGCAGCTGACTACGACCAAGGATTGTCGTTGATTGTCGGTTAATGAGCAGTTGTCCCCCAACAGACACGAAAGTGGAAAGTGTAACCGGCAACAGAGGGAGATACCCCACACCCTTCTGGCTGTTTGTACCCCCTTGATCACTCACTATTGCTCGACGCGAGGCCAAGGAGTTGCACTTGAACAGCATTTTATTTTAGAAATATAGCATTGAAGTGGAAAGATGGCATTTGAAGGAGGACGACCCAATGGAAGGACAACTAGATACACAGACGAGGACGCACAAACGGTCGACAAAGCTAAGCGAATACACAAGGAGACGACTGCGTCTGCCAACCGCGCCTTAAAGGTACATGCATGGGTGTTCAAGCTCGCGCTCGAATCAACGGGACATGACTTCGAAATATCCTTTCTTCTGGAGTCATTTGCATGCACATGCAACATATGAGCTTGATGCGATACCCACGAAGTGCAATGAGTGAGTTGCAAAATTTGCTTGACTTGCTACGCGCATCAGCTTCCCCTCCTGTAAGAATTCCCTCATCTCATGTGCAGACTGCCAACCGTACCAAGGAGCTGGCAGCCAACACCTTGGAGGAGTTGGAGCGGCAAGGGGACAAGCTAGAGGCCATAGACCAAGACTTGCATGCAGTGAGCGCTCGTGCTTCGTGTTTTGAAGCACCCATGTAGATGTAGGGGTGCATGCCCCAGTAATTTGCTCTTCCATCACAATCTCTCCATTGTAATCCCAGTAGAGAGACATTCCCAACCCCTAGGACCCTGACCCGGCACCCCCTTGTCTTTGAAGATACAGAGAGGCTGAACTCAAATCCATGAGACTCCATCTTTCAAGCAAGCGAAGTCAACTGCCAGAGTCAAGAAAGGGAGATCAGATCACAAAAAGCCATGCGCTTGCCAGACAAGCAGCTGAGGTGGGGGTGAACTGTATTCGGCAAATAAATCGCAAATTAAGTCGTTGTGAGCATGGATGGAGTGGGAAGGAATACATCCTTCAACGCGAAAGCGGTGCTGCTCATGTTCAAAAGAAAAGAGAACATAACTACAGGGGTGAGAATATGCAGAGAGTCGGCGTGGGCCGCAAGCTCTGGGCGGTGGAAGGGGGCGGGTTGTCTGTGGGAGCCTCAGTCTGCCAAGTCTCCAGAAAGATGGGTGACATGGTTGGGGGTGTGCGCAGATCGATGCGGATGTGAAAGAGGCCAAAGGCGTGCTGAGCTACATGCAGCGCTGCTGCCTGTGCTTCCTCTGCTCCTGCTGCTGTGACTGCGACCCCAGCGTGAAGGAGGACAAAACCAGGAAGACGCGGGTCAAGCAGTGAGCACTCCCCTTCTTCCTCCTCATACCTATCATATTGTCAGAGAAAAGGATGGACCTTGTAGCTTTTGCCAATAGGAAAATTGTCTCTAGCTTGTCTTACTGTGTGGAGTCTTACTCTTGGAGGTGTTCGACAGATCTAGCAGACTCCAAAGCGAAGAAGCAGCTTTGGCATCGTTGTAGATTGATTCTGGCCAGAAATTGCATTTCAGTGCTTGACTGGACTGTGGCAAAAGGGATTACAGCATCATCATCAATTTTGGGCCGTGGAACTCTGAATTTTTATTGGAGCTGGTGGTGGCGATCCCGGAGTAGGCAAATCTTCTTTGAAGCAGAATTTGGCAGGTCAGCATGGGCTAAATTGGGTTCAATGGCTTCCAGGGGCAGAGCAGACAGGGAGAACTTCAAGGGCATGGTGAAGGAAAGCCGAGCGTCTGCCAATGGCGTGCCCGCCGACATGAAAGAGCCCGTGAGTCCCTTCTGCTGAACACAAACCGCACAGGCAGGAATGAACAAATTGGACATATTTAGAGCCAAATGCAGCCTTTTGGAGAAGGCAAATGAGGCTTTGCCAGTGTATCTGAGGTGATTTAGGTGAGGAGAGAGAAGTTCCTGATTCCTAGTTGCTTACAAATAGAAACAGAGAGCCCAAAATACTGCAGAGCATGTATCGGACAAATCAATGTGGGAAAATAATGCAGCTCATCTTGCAAAGCATTGGCCAGTGTCAGGGGGTAGGAACTGCACAAGACCGGCAGGCGCTTTTCTCACCGCCTCGCGACTTTATAAATGTGTCATATGATTTTGTGATCTTGAAGTACGATGCTTCATTGCCTGCATTATACCTTGAAAGAAAACCATTGCAGCGCAGGATGCTTTATCAAGAAGACTTGTTTGTGGGGGTTCCTGAAGGCCACAAAGCGACTCTGACGAAGCAGGTGGATGAGGAGGAGGCACGTGGAGCGCTGTTTCAGAGCAAGGCCGAGGCCCAGGGGCAGAAGCAGTCCAAGCGGAACAAGAACGCCGCTTACAGCATCGGGAAGGACTTGGAAGGTGCACCTCCCTGTCTTACAAGCCCCACAATATTTTGCAAATGCATACTTCCTAAACACATGAATACCTATCCTTCTTCTGCTTGAACGACAAGCATGCAACCTCAGCCAGGTTTTGGTGGCAAACACAAACCACAAACACTCAACATCCTGGTGCTTTGCTCAATTTGCCTCTGCTGTGGATGAAAGAATCGCGCTTGGATAAAAACTCGAAAGCCCGTTTTTCTGCAGATGCAAGCCTATCACTGCAATTCAGCAGTGCCGCACACCGTTATAACATTTGAGCTCCCTGTGTGCGTTTTCTGAGCAGCAGTATCTCATCATCCTGCTCCCAGATAGCGTGAAGGTGCTGGGGAAGATAACACAGAGGTGTTCCACGTGCAGAGCCGGACAGGCAGGAGATCTACAACGAGACAGTGCAGCAGGAGAAGACGCTGGACGCCCTGGGTGACGCCCTGGGGGACATGAAGAGGATGAGCGAGGTACGCCTGCTGACAGCAATTCCACCAATTTCTGGTGTTAGGGAAGAGGATCTGCCGGATCCCTGATAAGGCTATCGAATACCTCAGAAAGACCATCCGATCTGCAATGACTCAGTGCAAGCACAAGATGGTAGCAAGCAAACTCTCGACGATTGTGGATAGTCAACTGGGAAGACGGCAAACAGGCATGCCCCTGCAGTCTCTTCTTCTGCCAGAGGAAGCTAGGGGGGAGGGTAGGGAGGTGGGGTGGAGGAAGTGTTGGGGAAAGAGGGGGGGGGGGGGTCCCATTTTCTGACGGTAGGGTGGGATATGCAGCCCAAGGCTGGGCTGTCGTGGCTCACTACTCACCAACATGACGGCTTTGATGTTCCGTACTCATTTTCGTTAATGACATTCTGCAGGCGATGAGGGGAGAGCTTGACAGGCAGGAACCGATCATTAATCGTGTGACAGACCATGTGGATCAAGCCCAGGACGGTCTGGCAAATGTGCAGAGGAGCGCTGAAAAGACCCTGGGCAAGAAGGGTACGACCCCTGCCCCCCCTTTTCCGTCTTCCCCTGTCATGCTGTGGGAAGGGCAGATCTCTCCACCTACCCAAATGCAATGCATATCTTGCAGGGCAAAGGGCACAATTTAGAGTACCTCTTAATAGAACACATGTCACTAATACATTGAAAGACATTGCGGCATGGCAGGATTACAGACTCCCGAGACCAGCAAAATGGAATGACTGACATTCAACAGGCTGTTTTGGGCTCCCCTCCACCCTATTCTATGGACCAGCCCTGTCCACATGTTTCTGATCAAGCCATCCACAGCTTATTTCTGACAGCCAGAAAAGTGCACTCAGTCAGCTGAGACATGCTCTCAACACGCACTGCAGGCACAAGGAAGGTGCAGCGCAGATACATGCCAAGCCAGACACAGGTGGCCGCCCACCTCGCCAAGGGCTTCTGAGAGGGGACACCGACCTTTCTGGCAGTCACTGTGTCCTTTGGACGGAGGCGGTACTGACGCTGCACACGAGCCCCATGGCCTGGGTACCCTTGGGTTTTTGTGCTAGGCAGCCAGGGTGGTTGTGTTGTCAGATGTCTGGGAATCGTCATGGAAGCAGCAGTGCACAGAGAGCGCTGCAAGACTGCGATGCTTATCTGAATTGCAAAGCGGCAGAGTTCACTGCTGAAGTTTTTGTACCATGGAAGTGAGAGTCTCCTTGTCCAACTATAGAGGGTGTGTATTGGAGAACCCTATATTTTGCTGTTTCTATGTTATGATTTTCTCTGTGGTGTCTGAGGAGTCGTCTATCAATGTTCAGCCCTGCCAAATATGTGCATCCGATGGAAAATCAGCCCCTTGTCCTGATTTGTCAGTTTAGGGTGGGAGATTCCTTTGATTATAGTAATGGAGAACATTGACATTTCAATTTTGTATAGCGCTTCCAGCTTATGCGGTGGTAGTTGAAATATTCCAACATCGGTCCAACTAGTCTATCAAAACTGAAATGACAGTGTTCCCCTCACAGTACTTACTGCGGATATGCCGCACCCGGATTATGCAATTGCACCAATCTTGTTATGTACACGTCCCCTGCATTCGCTTTTATGCCCCTCACCAGGAAGGTATGCTGTCTCGTTCTCTAGAGATCTTGCATATCAAGTTTGCCCAATACAATGAGTCGCAGGGATCGTAAATATCCACAAATAAAGTGAAGATTCAACAAAAACAGCACTGCTTGATTGTAGCGTCAAGCCGGTCCAAGGCGCATTACAACATGGTGATGCATCTGAATTGCGCAGCGCACTTGAACAATCACAATGAAGATTTGCTGCATTGCCCAAGATGATCTCTTAGCTCAGCGTTGATTCATCACATCACAATATTGCCTGGTCGATTCCAGCACACCGATGCATCTGGCAGAGGAGCCAGCCTGCAGGTGTCAAAGCATGTCATGCTTATAACAAATCTGTTGACCGACAACAGGAGGGGAGGCCATGCAAATATTTCAAAGTGGCGTGATCACAAACAGCCTTCTAAGTGGAGCGTATGTACCTCTGAGGGGAAGGCCTGTTGCAGTCTGGCAACGCATGGAGCGATCCAAAGGGTGGAAGGCATGCAGAGGGAAATCATGGGCCCAACTTGCGTTGACTGTGAAAGATGATTGTATGTCAGGTGCGGTGAAGCAAATTACCTGCTCTCCAAGCAACTGCTGGAAACATTGCTCTCCCCAAAAATACGCAGTCCTTCAAGACAACAGCCCACTCCAAATTGCCACGGTCTTATCACGAGAAGCAGATGCCAATGTGTTGCTGCTGCCACAGAATGCCACTCCTGCCACGCTGCCTCTGTGGTACTGCAACGCAATATCTTGTCAAAAAATTACGGACTTGCTACACCTATGCCTTTGATTTGTCGAGTGATGCAGCACACCACGATGTGTTGTTTGTGTGTGTCCAGTAGGATTGAGAAGCTTTAAGGGACCCGCAAGAAAGGGGTAAAAGCTGTATGGCACATTTGCATGACCCAGATTGTGAAAGCTCATGATGGCAGCAACAATGCGCCATCCCACAAATTTACCAAGTGACAATTACCATTTTCTGACAGCAAACATACTTGTAAAGAGCGTGCTGTCAGGGCTAGCAGGGAAGGCGTTGATGCAAGAAGACGAGCAAAAGCAGCTTGCAAAGTCATAGGCCACAGATGAGGTGCCTTAACAAAGCTCCCCGCACTTTCTGGGCCCAGCCTCATGCTGGCTTTCTGCCGTGGATGGCAGAGGAGGGGACATTCTGTTAAAAGTTGAAATACTTGCATTGATTGTCTTCAACGTGTACGTACCATGCTACAAGTATTTTGCAACCTCATTATTATCTACTGTCGCATACTATGAAAGATCAAGTAACAAACCTGGAGGACAGCCAAGGGTGCACAGCTCTTGCAGCTGAAGACCCGTATCTTGTGGTCCCACCCGGCGGTCGCGAACACCCTGCCATCCACACGCACAGCGAGGTCCGACACTCCCTTGGCTTTGAGGGTGACCTGCTTGGCCACACTGAGGGTCCCACCCCCCTCCTCAGGGGTCCAGCGCAGCTTGCACAGGCTGTCTTCTGCCGACCCAGTGAAGATGTCTGCAGTGCACTTGCTGCTTTCATCTCATTTGTGGCAATGCTGCCACGTCTGTCTTGCTAATACAAGGTAGGATTCCTTTTGCAAGGGATATGTCCCAAGATGCCTTGTGACTTTGCCTGTAGGAGGCAGGCGAAATTTGAGACAAATGCAAAGAAGCAGCCGATGTGATGCAATTTCTATTCATCCTTATAAGGCAATTATCACTGATGTTCAAGCACCTCCAAGGACCTATAGTCAAGCATATTTCTGGGTAATCTCCCCTCTCCCCCCCCCCCCACACCCAGTACCCCGTCCCTCCCTCTCCCTCTTCTCCTCTGCCCAGCATCAAAATGTCACCATACAGAGCCTCACCTTCACCATGCACGGCAACAGCCATCACAGGATCGCCCTGGATCTTCAACACCGCCGATGGGGTGGTATTGCTGCTGGAATATTCAGGGTTCACGTCCCAGACTGCGATGCTGCCGTCCTCATACCCGGCCACCAATCGTACGCCACCCTCCAAGCTTAAATCCAGAAAAGCCAAGCACATGCACATGCCGCACTTCATGACACCCTCCGGCTGCGCCAGGGTTCTCCACAGCCTACCCTCCTACAGCACATACCCATTGCATTTGTATTGATTTGTCGTGAAATAGACAAGTGTCAGGAATCCGTAAGTCGAGCGATCCCAAATCCTGCATCATTGACTCTTGGAATCACCTTTGGCACATGAAGATTCTGAGATCAGGGATAATCAGGTTATCTTTCCCTTTTCGCCTTGGTAGCAATCCTGTCACCTGTTATCCGCCCTTTCCCCCGCTGCCTGATCTTCAGGCAAAATAGATAGAGTCGATGCTTTGCAAATTGGTTTGGCAGTGAGCAGATCGCTGATACATTCGATGGTCTTTGAGGAACACACTTCTCACAGAGATTTCTCGATCTTACTCCAGTGTCCGTCTTCCAAGTGAGATTGGAGTGGAATAAATTCCAAACTTAAGAAACCAAGTGCCTTTGCACTGAGGACTTGTGAGTGTACCTTGAGGTTCCACAGTTCGACGTCCGCAGGGTTGCTGCCCGAAATTGCTACCAAACGGGGTGGCACTGAACCTGCTGCATCCCCCTCTATGCTAGGAGACTCCGTAAGGCGAAACACACAGCGGCAGAAGTTAAAAGAAAAGGTTTCCATCACAGTCACCGATCTGCGAGCCAGAACACGACCCAGCTTGAGATACAAATGGCATGGATTACAGCATATTGGATATTGGCAAATTTCTGGAGTGATTGTTCGTTCCTCCATGCACACTGCGGTCCCTCCAGGTACTCAATTCCATTCATTTCCAGTGATCTATGACATCTGAGGAATCAATAAGATAACACGAGGCAAAACATGTCATACAGAGAACATTCCACCAATGGCGGAGGAATGCAATTACAATTTGGCCTAGAGAACTTATGTCATGACGCTTGCATGCAAGCGTTCTAATCTGAAGCTGAATTTAAAGCGCAGGAAGCACAGGAGGATCTACCTGCTGGGCAGATCTTCTGCGTCCACCTCCCAGCATTTGAGCAGACCATCTCTTCCCTGGCTGCAAAATTGCATGAGTCTTGATGCACATCCTGCCAAATTATATCATGGAAAATATCGTCAACTCACACAGTATAGAGGTGCTTGTGTCATAAGGGCAAGTTCCTCGCTGGGCCGTCGATCAGACAAAGTTGCATTGACATGGATGGATTCAGCTGCTTTGGGAGGCCCGGACAATTAACTTGTGAGCAAGGGAATCGATGCACCTCAGCAATATGTCAGGAGTTCCTGGGATGTGGTGAATGCTGGAGATGCCAGCCTCCGGCAGGTGCAAACTGCAGCAGTAAAACGAAATCTTGAGTCCAAAGGCCAAGTGCAATCCAACACAACCTGGTGAGCCTTTGATTACGTCAAAAGCATGGAGTACAAACAGGCGCACAATGCATGTTGGAGGACACCACAACACCTAC
Source organism: Chloroidium sp. JM (assembly GCA_004335615.1). Classification (NCBI taxonomy): domain Eukaryota; kingdom Viridiplantae; phylum Chlorophyta; class Trebouxiophyceae; order Watanabeales; family Watanabeaceae; genus Chloroidium; species Chloroidium sp. JM. Next base: position 197,123 of record QAXI01000421.1, read on the forward strand.
GCCTTACCTCTGCTCTCCCTTTGGCCGGCGCTTCTGCAGATCCCAAACAATTAATTTGCCACTGGAGTCTCTGCAACAAGAACACTGCTCAAAAACAGACATGCAGCTCCTACATTCGATCTAAAAGCTTGTAATAAAGCTTTTAAGGAGTATCAGAGTTTTCAGGCTTTACCCAGTGTACAAGATGTCGGGCTTGGAGGAGTGATAGCATAGACACTGAGCCTCATTGCCATGGCCCCTCAGGACAAAGGCTGGCCCAGGCGCTTTTTGGGCTGTCATTCACGCAGAGATTTGTTGTTCTTTCAAAGGGCAAACTTTGGCAGGCGAGCATGAGGGCTGAAAGATGCTTCCAAATGTCATGGCGATCTGACGCCAAGACTGTGTTCTCAGCCTTCCGTTTTAAGATTCTCGGTGAATCATGGTATCACATCTTCTTCCTCTGCATCTTCAATGTGAAGAACATTGAACCCTAAACCCGTCGTCTAGCCACTCCACTGGAGAGTGGAGTCCATGAAGCGAAAGGTCACTCTGCGTGTCCTCTCCAATTTGCATATTTGCTGGCGGGAGGAGATCCTTTTACAACAACTACCCGGTGAAATTATGAACCCCTATCTTCCGAACATGCAAGCATTACTTCGATACTCAAGCTGAGATATAGGTCTTTGTGTGTTCTTAATAGCTCGTAATCAAGTTTATCTGCCAATTGACCGCCCTGGCCAACCGCTTTGGGCATGTGGCACCAACAGCAGCACGACCAGTACAGCCAAGCATCATTTTGCACTGTTGATTCGGCAGGAGCTCTAAGCTCTAAGCGGCAAGCGCTAAGCTTCAAATTTTAAGACTTGGTCCATCATTGCAGTTGGGGCTATGTGAGTTCTCACGTTCTACAGTCTATGGGGACAGTACCCCCACAATTACAGTGGGCAGCACATTACCAGCAGCTCATTAGACCACCCTTTGGCTCAACAACACGTCCTACTGTGGCACTACCCAAGCCACCGCCACGCCCACCTCCTTCATCTCCACCATATTCGGCCCCTAGCCAGCAAGGTACCTGGCTGCTCTTCCACTGCTAGAATTCCATTGTCAGCCAACACACTCCATGCAACACACCCCATGCAGTCTTTTCAGAAATCAAAACACCCAATGCAATCTACTGACAGGAGAGCCAGAGGTGAAGCTAAAGGAAAATGTTGAGACGCCATTTGAAAAGTGGCGTCCTAGCGGGCGTCGTAGCAAGCAGCGCTACGAGTGGTTCACAAGGGAAGGCCTGCTGAAGATCGGGGTCAAGCGCAAGGGTGGGAAGGATGGACGGCGCAGGAGGGCCATCACAGATCATCGGGGGCATTAGTGGAAAAAGTGAGCGCTGTTTGATTGTGTCGAGGTCTTTGCCTTGCACAGGCGCTTCCAATTTGTAGGGTGGTGACACCACTCGGCTGACGCAGGGAGTGGCAAGCGCGGCTGCTAGAGCTGCAGCCCGTGGAGGTGGTCATCAAAGGCGAAAAGCCTGACTCAGGGTGAGTCGTTGCCTTGTGTGAAGCCGTGTACTGATACAGCACCGCACCTGTAATTCGTGTGGCAAATGATTCTTGGACCTGAAACCGCAGGGAGGGGTCAGAAAAAGATCCCCAGCCATCAGCAGTCCACCCACAGCAGGCCACGAAAAAGAGGAAGCGGGAAGCAACGGAGAAGGAGGGAGAATCGCTTGTCACGGCAGCCACTGAGGCCGAGAGTGTCGAGCAGCTGGAAAGCAACACTTTAGTACTTCTTCAAGTCTGAATAGGTTACTTATGATGTACTATCTGCTCTGCATGGATTAATCACTGAACTATCCTTCCTGTGCAGGCTCACTTTGTTCGTGATCAAAAACAATCGCGACTACATACAGCCCCTCTTCATGACACCCTACAGGGAGCTGTCAGCCGTGGGTAGGTTCCTGGATGTGCATGTACAGTGACAGTGCAGTCAGAAGAGCAAGTGCACAGAAAGGGACCAGCTTGCCCATGTGCAGGGGTCGTGCAGACTCTTGAGGGAGAGGCCAAACACCCAGCTGCAGACATAGGCCCAATTTTGTCCTGTAGCGCCAAATTTGAGGATGGCGAAATCTCGGGGAGGCACCTGGATTCCTGAGCAATCTTATCCATTTATTGTTAAGGGCAGTGCATTCCATAAAACGGGTCATTGGAAAAACAAGAGAAAAATCTACCTACCTCCGGAGCGAGAGTCAAAGTACTCCGGAAATTCATATGTGCGGCGGTCCAAAACCTGTCGAGTTGACCTCTTCATAATAAATTAAGAGCTAATACAGATCTTCTTAAAAAGACAAACAAATGTAGGTGGTGATCAAGACCGAGCTGGCCACTTACACCTGCTGCAAACCCCTGCCCTCCTACCACAATACCGTCCATGCCCACCTGCTGGAGCAGCTGTGTTTTGCCAAAGAGGTCGACGATGTGCTTCGCGGCGGGCCACGGGAGATGACATTGACAGAACTGATGTACAAGCTGGAAAGCAGAGAGGTTTGCTTTTACTTTCGAATCCTCATTGACACCTCATACTCTTTTCTCCTCCAAACCCCAAACAATCCGTAGTGTATTGAAACATTCTCATGGAAACGGGGGTGAAAATTGTCTGTTGAGTATTGTACTCAAGTTGGAGCAGTAGAGAAAGGGGTTCTTTTTCTTGCATTCCATCAGCCGTTCTTCAATCACCTGTGAAACACCCCCCCAGATTTCCTAGGACGATACATGTTTCCTCTCCGTGCAGGCGGGCATGACCTATGAGAGCACTCGAGACGCTGTGCTCATGAACAGCGCGTTCCTGCTGAGCTTCCTGGCACCCCCTCCCCGGTGGGCAGGAGCTGTTGGGGCAGCGGGCCATGAAGGAGCTGCAGCAGGAGGTAGGCCACCCTTTGCATACCAATGGACCTTTTCCCTCTGGATATCAGAAGTTTCTGGGTGTAATGTTTTGGCTTTTGTGATGAGAGTGGAGAGTCCCTGACAGGTGGACACTTCTCGGGGGAGTGAGGCATTCAGCCAGGAGCTCCTCAAGTCCGGCGAATTGCACGAGGTGTTCGACTTCAACCGCCAAGTGACGGCCAAGCTCAGGGTGAATAAGCGCAGGCGAGTTCTCGGTATTTGGTCACCAAATGCGTGAATCTGACCCCAATCACTTAATTTGGGTTTTAAAATCACTTAGCTTATTTGTACAGGGAGCACGCTGAAGGTGGGTATCACCCATGGGAGTCATCAAGGAGGAGGCAGCGGCTGATCAACCCAGGGATGCCATTGAGGATAGCGAGGCAAGGTCCTGCACCACCCTTAATTTTTGAGAAGACGGCCAATCCTGGAAACATCATCGTGACTTCATGCCACCAAATGCAGGTGCCTGGAGAGGCGGACGAGGACCTGCAGAGTGACACCTGAGAAGAATTGGCTTGCTGAGCTTGCTTTTTGCCACTGCATATGGGGGTAGACCATTTTACCGGGTGTTGGGCTCGGACCCCCCCCCCCCCGCCCCCCGCCCTTTCTCCTTTGCACAGAATGATCCAACATTTTGAAAAGTCAGCTGGGCAATGCCCAGGCAAGCACATTGATCCTGGTAATGTATTAATGCACAAGAAGTTGTGCATCGTTCCTTAAGTACTCAATGGTATTGCAACATGTCTCAAACGCCTTTCTAAGATCTGACACGTGAACGTTTCAACCTCACTCAATGACAAATAAATAAGCCACTGAAGCACACAGCATTTCATTGACCAACAGCTTGAAGTCCTGAAAAGCAAGAGTCTCAAGGGACAGCCAGGGTCCAAGGCCAGATCCCTCAATGTTGCATGATTGCTGTCGGGCACAAGCCCCTGTACAAAGCCCACATAACAAAAGCATGATTGCCATCACAAAACCAAATTCCTGTGGTCTCTTATTCAGTAGATGGCCTCTATGGCAGAAAAGTGTCTAAAAGACAAGCAAAGCTCTCAGAGAGAAAGGCCACTCATAATCATTCCTTTCCCTGACAATAAAAGGTGGCCTAGAGGACTCACTCTTGTCAAGTTCAAAACCGAATTTGACTATGTCGACTCCACATTCACGTGTCCAATCCATCACATCCCTGAAAAGATGCTGTAGGCCATTACTTGCCTGCTGTGGGCAGGACAGGTGTTGCAGGCTCTGAAGCCTGCCCGCACTTGTTAATAACTGTCGTAAAAACAGGTGATGTGGCATCTGCAGGATCGTAGTTCTGAATGTTGTAGAAGTTGACCTCCATCTCGCACTCATCTGCTGTGACAATGGCAAAGCCCTCGCCAACGGCAGCGTTGTACGAAGCGGCATCTGTGATGGAGTTGTTGGCATATTGCACATTGGAGTTGTAGATGACATCTGAGAAGTTGTTGTAACTCTTTGGCTGGGCTGGGGTGACACCGTCTGCGTACTGCACAGAAACAAACCACGTCAAAAATTGAAATATGAGTAATCGCTCGACAACATTGCCACACTCAGCTGACATCAGACACTGCGTTGTATAGTGCACGGCATTGAAACCAATTGCAAAGGGTGGAGTGCTACATTATGGGAAGCAGAGCAATGAAAGCTTGGGCATGTCCAAGGGGGAGGGAGACTTTGGGAACTCAAAGTCACAAGGTTTGCGCTCTCCTGAGTATTTCTGTGGTAATGGGGAAAATATCAGACCAGGAGCAGAGAGGAAGTGACTCCATGCCCTACCTGAATTGAACCTCCATTGCCAAGAGTGAAGTACTGTGTGGCTGGCGAGGGTCCGCTGACAAGATAGGTTTGGTTGCCATACTGAGGTGAGACTCCGAGTTCAGACCCTGCATGTCAACATGCACATGTTTTTTCCCATTCCAGTGTCCTGGTCCCTGCAATCAATAACGCAGCAACCTGATCGACTGACCTGCTTTGTGGGGGTCAGCAGCTGTCTGGGTGTGGTCATGGCCTGCAAATCAGCCCATTGGTTACAAACTTGACGCCGGCCCTGATGTGGCCAGTCAGACTGCCATCGTCAGTCGGTATCACCCCTTAAAAATGTGAAGGAAGGGATCTTGACAAGCAAGAAATCAACAGTATCATTATCACGGTCATGGAAGATCCCAAATCAGTGTTCATGTCTCTGGGCCTTCTCAGTGAGCAGGGCGTACCGTTGAAGTAGGCGTCAACTCCATACTGAGTGATCAGGTTTGCCAGCTGCAGGAAAGCACCACGTTTGAGGCATGACAGCAATAACGCTAGATTACTCTTGGCAGACTGCAAACACATCCTGTCTTCCTTTCGAGAAAGTCGAGAAAGGAGCCACGCAGATTATCTTCAACGATGCCAGGAATGAATTTGTATTGGGAAGTTGGAGAAACAGCAATGAGGCATGCATGCACTGTGAGGAAAAAGGTAAACCCACGCATTCTGTACCAAGTCTAGGTGCTAGATGTCAACATGCATACATGGTGAAGCTCATTGGGCAAGAGAGCCACAAAGCAAGCCTTACGCTTCCAAAACCTCCACAATTGCCGGGGTATGCAGACTTGGAGGTGTTCTGCGCCCAGTTGACATCGCTCCCGTACAGAGCAAAATGGCCAGAGATCACGTTCCTGTGGCCATAAACAATCCTGTCACAAAGCCAAAGGATGGAAGGTGCGCCCAGCATCATCCCAGTAGCACCTAGTTGGCAGCAAAGGTATTGTTTTGAAAGGCCTGCGTCAAGGCAAGGAACTCACCATGTCGACTTGGAACCCGCCAGGCATGACTTCAGCCAGGGAATCTGTTCCAAATACCACAGCGGGTCAGACTAGTCAGACTTCGATGTGTCGCAGAGCATACAAAGTATACAAAGGTTTCTGGATGCATTGCACTGGCAGTTATCAGATTCTTCAGATCATCAATGGTTGAGGTGAGCAGAGTGATAGGCTACCCAGGAACGTGCTTGGAAAAATGTATATTTCAAGATCAGCTTCAACGTTCTTGGGAACCATCAGAAATCCTGGGGAATGGAAATGTGGAATGTGTGAAATGCACCAGCTGGAATGGTGCCTGGAAGCTGACCTGACCAGTGGCCGAATCCGAGATGTTGGTGACGAACGAGGCATTGGCAGGGGGGATGTTGCAGATGCCTGAAGTGCTGTTCAGGTATGCCGACGCGTCAGAGTTGATGTAGTCTGGCGTGATCTGCAGGACAAAAATGGGTTTCAGGTACATTCGCATCCAAAAAGCGCAAAGAGTGAAATTTTACTGGATCAGGCATGGGAGACAGCCTGCAATGCCCTGAGAGCGGTGGCTCCAGAATTACCTTGCTTTTCAGATAAGGTGTAAAATACGCCTTCTTTGGCTTTGGATGAGCATACCTACACAGCCAATTGCAATCAACGTAAAGGCACTTTGATTGGCTGAATAGATGTGATTGTGCTGGGCAAACTTTTAATCCCAAGTCAGGAAAATTGTGCTGACAGGGAGATTTCTATGCAAGGCATGTCAGTACACAGACCACAGATGCTACAGGAAGAGCCATTGAAGATTTAGATGCTGCTCAAGGTACTGAAACAGCATGTCGAGTGGAAGGCACTCACGTTCCTATGAAAGGCGTCTCATCCAGGAATGCGACATCCACTGCCAGCATAGAGCTCATCTCAGTGACGGAAGTATGCAAATGAGGGTGATCACCAATTGCAACATACTGGTCAAATGCCTTCACTGTTAAAATTGCTGAGGGTAGTGCTGAAGATTAAGGTGGACTCACTGGAGACATTTCCGGCTGTGAAAGTCCTGGCGTAGTAAGCACTGGGAAGCACCCATCTGTGGATGGTGCAAAAGACGTCATTCAACTTTCCGAGCTGTCATGAAATTGTAGATCCTCGCAAGCAGGTTTGCAAGCAATCTGATGATGTGCTCGAGTTTCGCTTTCACCTGGAATCGCTCTGCGCATATGCTTGCTGGAGATCAGGCGATGTTGAGAAGCCATAGTCATGGTTGCCTGGACAGTGAGTGAAGCGAAATCATGTCTTGGTTCACTCCCATGAAACCAGGAATCAGCTTGGCACGGAGACAAGATTGTATAAGGAGAGTAAAGCTCACCCAGCACTTGGTACCAGTTAAGTCCAGCAATGTATGGAGTCGTCTCCGAATGGTAGATGTCTTGCCAGTCTGGGTAGCAATGACATATTTCACAATTAGGCAGGATGAAAGCTGAAAACAATCAACAACACCGCCCTATGACTGGAAGACTGTTGCAAGCAGCAGCTGCAGTAATGAAAGATGGCATGCGCAAAAAGGCAATACCTGAGACGAAGCGGTTCAAGCCAGACTCAAAGGGATCGGCGCCTCCCTGCAGAAGAAAATCAAGAGATTGGAAATGCACATCGTTCAGCCACGTTAGGCGGATTCAATGACACATAAATAACTATGGTCAGCAAAGATAGAATATAAAAGGTGGTGGAACAAGGGTCCTTATCAGGCAAGGGGGGGGGGGAGATGACTTACAGGGTAGAAGGAATCTGCAAAAGAAGAATAGACAAAGGTGAGGAAGGAAAGGGGGGAAAGTACCCCTTAATCCCAAAAAGGAGAAAAACAATTCCTCCAATTCACAAAATTGCAGGAAGATAACGTCCCCTTTCCCGCGTCTGCTCATTCCCTTGAGGATCCCGCATCCATAATCACTATGAGCTGGAAGATGAACTTACCTCCCATGCCAAGAATGAATTGGCATCCTTCCATACCGCAGACATCATTCAGCAAAGTTGCAGCGAGCTTTTGCTGAGGGCCATCTGCAGAAGATACAACTTGCTCCTCAGACAAAGGTTCAATACTGACGTGGAGATCTGAGGATTCATCTCTTGATACTGATACAGAGAATTGGCAGACAGAGCCAGGGAGCAAAGCAATAGAAGCACTCACCAAGTACGTCACTGTAGTCAAAGTCATCTGGAAAGGTGGGGTCCTGGAGGCTGGAGCCTGCACATCAAAGCTGGGTCATGTGTGATTCTACAGTGCAATCGGGTTCTCTCAGCTCAACACTTCCTGCAAGCACTGCTTGTCGCATTGACCCACGATCAAACTTGCAGATGCAGAGTGCTAGGGTGATCATGAGAGCAGCAAACTTACAGACTTGTCCAGAGCTTCTGCATGTGTCGACGGTGTACTTGCTGAACATGGAGTCCATTGCCCCTACCCGTCCCCAATCTGCACACCATCAAAAGTGAGATTGCAGCGGCACTGATACTGACATCAGGATTGAGAATCTCTGCGTCCTTTGGTGTCAGACTGCAGAGGGACAAGTCACTGACTGAATGCGGCAGCTGCGCTTGCGACATCCTGTGATGTCAACATGAGGAATGTTGGAATCAGGAACCTACCACCAATGACCGCAAAGGTGAGCTTGTCGGCTCCTGGGATGTCAACATTCTGGGAACCACATTGCGGCAATGCCACACTGATGCGAGCACCGCTGAAGAGAGCCAGCAGCATCAAGCCGGCGCTGGGAAACAGGGCTTGGATTCTCATTGTAAGAATTTGCTGCCTGCCCACTATTCGTCTGCCCTTGACTCTGCAGGAGGGCAGTGCGCGTTAGAATCTAGAGTCGGTGGTACCGGTCCTGTGTGACCTATGAGACCGATCGAGACCGATCTATCACGAGCTGCCCTAAATAATGTCAAAACTGTTGATGAAGCAATTAAGGGGTACACTTGGGTCCATTTCGGGTCTCGTGGCAAGGTCATGCATGCACAAGGGATGTATAAGCCTTTTAGGGCACGCTCTCTAAGATCAGCCGCATTGAAATGTGAAAAGTACGACGCACATGCTCACTATATAAATGCTCCGTCAGTACAAATCCAAAAGGTCGTCTCATTCATTCTACGAGCAGGATTTATAAATCATGCGAACATTTAGTGGTATGCAAAGAGATGATCTTGTATGGAGGCGCACCAATCAATTATTGCTGGCACTCCTAGTGGCGCACAGAGGTATAACGAACCCCTTAAGGCAAGCTTGCCTTTTATGGACAGACAATTATGCAAGCGCAGAGTTGAGAAGGTCGCGATCGAGTGGGAGAAGATTGGAGATTGAGAACGGAATATTTTGAAATGGGAAATATCGTTAGTAGAAAGATTCCGTTGGGAGCTGGGGTAGCGTTACGACGTGAATATCCCGGCGGGTCAATCAGGTAACCCCCCCCCCCCCTTTGCGCGTCAACCCTGCTTTCAATCTTGCCGAAACCCAAAAGCCTTTCTGAAGATGTTCTAATGCTTGACTTGGTGCTTCACTTCTCTTATGGAAACCTAGGGAAGGACTTTGGCATTCAAAATCTGCCCTTTCTCATCGAAATTTAGATTCCCATCACATGGGCTGTCTCTTCCTTGCGGCAGTCTATACAATGTTCACTGTCAAGAGGACCCCTCACCAGCTCTGTTCTTATTTGTGATCTTGCCTCCGCAAATTTTCAGTTGTCTCCAAGACTGAAAGTAGGTTTGGCGCATGTAATAAATGCCACATGAGACACACGGACATTGTGCAGGGGGAGAACATTGCAACGGACTCTGGGCTGAGCAGTGGCTGCCACCTTGAGTTCTCCAACTACGGGGACCTCTCCTCCATTGTCTGGGCAGAGAACGAACAAGTGCCTCCCAGCCTCGCCTCCAGCGTCATCTCCTGCGACGTTGCCTATGGTC
>QAXI01000421.1:214892-233898 GCA_004335615.1 Chloroidium sp. JM
GGGAAGGGGGGGGGGGAGAGAGCAGGAGGGCCTACGAATGGCACTGCCCTTCTTGCCAACCATGGCGGGAGCCATCTGGATACAGGGCACAGGTGCAAGGGGTATGGGTCCCCGGACCTTCAGGTGCTCAAATTTGAAATCTGGCCTGATCTTGCCCTGCCTCTGGGGCGCCTTGAGCTGCTCGCCGCAGCCTCTCTGCTCTAGCAGCGCTTGCCGGCGAGCCTCAGCCTCTAGCGGGTTGCAAATGCCACTCTCAGCCCACTTTCGAGGGGGAGGAGAAAGTGGGCCAGTCTCTAGGGACTCAAAATCTCTGGTATATAGCTAATTATGGTGCAGAATTAGGTCTGCCGGGCTGGCGGGCGGGGGATAGGGGGTGGGGCTTGGTCCGAGGAGACCATCAGAAACGAGGTGCCGGGTTGGCGGGCTGGGGTGGGATTTTGCCACCGAAATCAAGACATAATGCCCACTGGCTGTTTGGGGAAGACAAGTGGGTAATTGACTAAGGATACCATCAATAATGAGGTGCCGGGTTGGCGGGCTGGGATGGGACTTTGCCATAACACTTATAATTCACTTCCCAGACTTGCAAGATTCTGTTTCAAACGATGTGGGCAGTACCCTGTGGTCTGTACGCAGGTCTGGCAGGTGGCACAGATTGGGCAGCGGGTGCACGTGAGGGGGTGGGCTCCTCGAGGGTGTGACTGGCACCGTTGGTCATGAGGTGGGCCGGCAGTCTCTGCCAGCCATTCTCGTCCAGATCTGCCTCACCTGCGTTTGTATACAGTCACTTGGCGTTTTTCGTCGAGGCTGCGAATCCTTCGAGTATCTCCCAAGCCCAGCGCTCTTATATCTTAGCTCAATCGGAGAAGTGTTAGGCCAGCTTCATGTTGATGATGAGTTCTTTGGCAAATCAAACCCATCTCCCCCCCAGAGCGTTTTAAGGCTCATTGTCGTCATCTTCAATCCAGAATTTGTGGAAGGTTGATTGGCAATTTCAGGTGTTCCCATCCACAATTCCTTCCATGACGCCGCCCTCAATCTGCCCATTTAATTGACCCCTCATCCCACCACCCTCATCCCTTCCAGATCCCCCCAAATCAACCCTGCACAAGCGACTTGCCAAAGCAGAGTTTATAAACAACAGGTAACAATCTCTCTCCAATAATCAGGGGCTCTCCATACTGTCAGTCCTGTGTGTCAGCAAGCATGCAATCAAACATCGCCGGTGTGTAGGATTCCTCACTGGGGCCATTTCGGCGGCTCGTGCCCTCAGCCTGCGCCTCGAAAGCAGGTGCGTGCTCCCGGTACCGAGGGGGTCCTGAGGCGGTGGAAGAGGGGGCAGGCCCCCCCGTGGGAGCCCCGATGCCCTTGAGCCAGCTGTCGCCTGTGCTGGGGAAGGCGGTGCCCCGCTTCTGACGGGCCTGTTGGACCAGGTCGTCTGGGGAGGGCTGGTCGAAACGGAAACGCTGCAGGTCTGCAGCTGCTGCATCCTCCGGTGGGCGGCTGGCGGCTTCCCGGGAGATGCGCTCGGCCTCCTCAGGTCTCCCTGCTGGGTAAGCGGAGTACATGAAAAGGGCGCTTTCCACCAAGGTTTGAGCAGGGATGTAAAGGGCCAAACTGTGGGGCAAGCAGGGCCTAGGCGAGCTTGCTAGGAGGAGTGCACCACAGGACTTCTTGTGAGACGAGGGATGGATGTAAATGGAATCTGGGTTGTGAGGTCTGACCGGCCTGTTCAGATATGATGTTTGATACACGCATATTGTCATTCTGCCATAGCACTTCTCCCAACATAAGTCTTGCCTATGGTCCTTTTGTCGAGAAGACATGATGCGGGAGCAAGAGAGAAAGTGCAGCAAGAATTCTATGTGGAAGCAGATGATCGAAACAGTATGTGCTCTTTGGCAAGAGCCATATCTTCCATTCCCACTGCGGCATGCAGCCTTCATATTTGCGACTCATGCGAAATGTGGTGCACCTGTATTTGGTAGCATGTGTGTCAAAAGCTGCGTATAGCAATATTGCTCACCAGCCTTCTGTGCCTTGCCAGAAGGACGCAGAGGCGGTGGGCCGGACAGGAAGTGGGCCAAGGCAGAGCCAGGGGTGGGACCACCTGCTGTGCCGGGCTGACCACTGCTGGTGCCGTTCCGCTGTGTGCCGTTGCCTGTCTGCGGGGCCTGCAAAAGAGCACATTCTTGCTTCGTGGACCTCTACATGTCATTTCAGTGGTATTTGTTGATTGACACGGTTTCCTCTGTTTTCTATTTTCCATGCGCTGCCTTGACATTCCATGGACCAGCCCAAGCTCACACAATGCATTCGATGGACAGTCTAGCAGCTTGCCATAGAGAGAGAGAGAGAGGGTTGTATGCCCCCAGAAAGCCAAATAAACTTCACTTTCTAGCTCTATTGCATTACTTCAGCAAAGAATCATAGAGAAGATGATGTGCTGAAGTCACAACACACCGAAGCTGGGCGATACAACTGTCCCAGAAAGGCCAAGGTCGGCATGCATGGCCCACCGGAGCAGTGTCTGCCGCCTCAAGCCCAGGTATGAGCTGGCAGAGCAGGCTGTGCAGCTCTGGATCGTCCCCAGCGGGAGCTGACGGCTTCCCGCTTGCTACTCCCTTGGCAAGATCGACAACATGCTCCTCCTCATCTTCTTCCGGATCCTCCTCATCGTAATAGTCATCATAATCATCATAGTCATTGTAGTCGTCGTCAAATACCGCCCTGTTCCCTTGCTTGCCACCCGGCATCCTTCCTTGGCCAGTCGAAAAATGTCAAATAAACGCGATCAATAAGCAATGAACTCCAATCGAAAAGTTCATGAGTAGAGGTACGATCAAGTGCATTGTGCATGCAACTAATTTGTTTGGAAACAATTTTCTGCTAACAACCTTTGAAAGACTAGGAAACGCACTCTAGTACTTTCGAGTTCTATTCTTCAGCACTCTCCAAATCAAACGGCGTCAGTAGATTGCTCAATACTAAAGCTTCCCGATCGCTTGGCAGACGTCACAGTTGTGTATTGGGTTTCACGATCCCGTGCACTGATCAGACGCAAGGTTTTCCAATCCGACGATAAAGAGAACGGAAGAGAAAATAATACTCTTAGTCGCTGAAAAGCTACACAGATGACACACCATCATTGGTGAAACATCACAGTCGATGGCGACCTTCAAGGATCAAGGGAATGTGGAGTTCAAAGCAGGCAAGCAATATTCCAGCAGAAAGGGATCAAATGTCCAAAACTTTCATGTGCTGCTCTTCAGCTGATAAAAAGAGCCCAAATCTGCAGGCAACTGGTTGAAAGCTGCAGCCCTGTATAGCAAAGGCCTGAAGGAAGACCCGCAGAATGCTGTGCTACTGAGGTAAGAGAGTGGCTTGACAGCCTCCAAGCTGAAATCTCTTGCCCTTCAATGCAGTTTGATATAAACTCATCATTACGCCGCCTTATGAGATGGTCAAACATACCACTTGCCACTATCATGCAACATTAACATTCAACACAGTGTTTCATGCGAACACTATGTATCCAGAACAGTTACCAACTGCCAACAGCTAACACTCACATGCTGTGCCTTGAATGTGGGACCAAGGAATTTGCATGTCGATAACCTTTGGCACATGCAGCAATCGCAGTGCTGCCCTACTCAAGCTGAACAAGGTCCAGAAGGCGTTAGCGGATGCAGAGCAGTGCGTACAGCTGCGCAAAGACTGGGAAAAGGGGTACTTCCGGAAGGCGGTGATACTGGAGACCTTGCAGAAATATGACCAGGTGATCAGTTCTTGCCACCAGCAATTATATTTTCTCTTTTAGGTAATGGATTAGAAGCACAGCTCCTGTTTATGATGGAATGATTAAAACTTATAGCCCCACAGATACTGCTTTTGTATTCTGTTTACGTGTGGTTCGTCGTGTAGAGAGCATTTCAAGATAGGCAAATACTGAGAGGGACAAATGCATGGCGGGAAAGCTGAAGGAGCTCAAAATTCAGCAGAATATGCGCATATGTATGCACATCATGCCACGTATGGAAAATTTCAAGCCCCTTGCAAAGACTTCTGCAGGCATAAACAAGGTACAGCAAGTCTGATGTTACAGGCCTTGGAAGCTTACCAAGAAGCAGCAAGGTGCAATCCGGATAGCAAAGAAGTGGCCAGCAAGGTATGTCGCAAATTTTATCCATCAACATCCAGGCTAGTCTCGTGATGCTAGCCCACAACAAAGTACATCTACAAAAGGCGCAGTCATACTTGAAGGCATTCCTCCCCTGTCTCCCACTCCATCTTGGGAGCAGGTTGCCACAACAAGCTTCATGACAATTAAATAATGCACTGCAGACAATCTCTAACACAATGAGTATTGAGACGTACAAGAAAGGCTAATCGCCCACCCTGCGTGCCTAGTACGTTTCACCCACACGATGTTTTCGCCCTTGAGATGGCGCAGCAGTCCACTTCAAATCATGGCAGCCGCGAGGTGGTCTGAGGGATGCCGTGCCATGTTTGGCACCAAAAATGCGGTGTACCGGGATCCAATGTAATTCCCAGGTGTTGAACCAGGAGGCAAAGATAATTAAATCCATCTGGCTGTGTCTTGTTGTGCTGCGCATCAAATGCACAATGGTCCGCCTGTGCCTTCATGGTCGTGCTTTTTGTGGCAGGTGAAGGCGCTGGGCCGGCTGGTGAGGGCTCCGGCGCACCAGAACGGGTCCAGCCACAAGCAGAACGGGGTCAACGGCACAATCACCAGCGCAAAGGCCTATGAAGCTGCCAAGAGCACCATGGTGAGGCTTCCCTGTCCCAATTCCTGTCCCGATTACTGGAGCGTGGGAAGGGGGGGGGGGGAGATAGGGAGGGAAAAGCCCCATTGACCTGCTAAACATGGTGGCTTTGTGCTTTTGCTTCGTCCTGATCCAGATTGGCATCAGCTTGTTTCCCAAAGCGAGGCCGATTAGCAGCGACAAGATGGTTTGGACATTGAAACGTTTGTATAATTATCCTTCCTCTCAATCAGTGGATAGAGGGCAGTAGGGATACTTAACCACCATTTTGCAGGCAAAGGGTGAAGACATTCCCCGGAGTTCAGAGAGGACGGAAGAATTTGGTCAGCGCATTCTCGATCAGGTTGGAGAGGAAATCCAGAAGAGGACTTTCGACCGGACGTTTCCTGCTGTTTTCTTCCTTCCTGGTGAGACCTACAGTCTCTCCTCTCATCTTGAAGATCAGTCGATCTCGAGAACTGCCGTGCACCACAATTCACAAGTCAGGAGCGCAAGCCCTGAACGCTCAATGATTCTGGCAGGGAGGCTGGAGAAGAGCGGGGAGGAGAGGATGGGCCAGGTGTCCATCCAGGCTGCCTTCGACTCCCCCGACACCCTGGCGAACGCCACAGAGTACCTGCGGCAGTACGCCCAGGACACCGGCTCGCATGCGGCAGTCGCTGTTGTGCCCAAACACAAGATCGCCTACCCCCAGGTACGCCCTCTCTTGAGGAGGTGGCCTTTGGTGAGGCTGGGTTGACTTTCCTCTGCCGTTCACAGATGATTCTTTGATCTCAAACACCCCTGCCACGCCCGATGCCCCAATTGAGGCTTTGTATTCTCTTCGACACATTCTGTTGTAATTGGGTGGAGAGTTCAATGCAGATGAAGCCCTCAGGCCCTCCCCCTTGGTGTAGTCAAAAGTCAATCTGCACTTGTGAAGGACTCAATATTGGGATCACCAGCCACTGCACAGCATCATGTGTACTGAGTCACTACTTAAACATCGTTCGGCAGGAAAAAACCGTTGTTGGCTTACAGGTCTGGCAGAAATCTGCCTGGCCGCATGGCAAGACAGACGGCATATTTGTGCAGCTGGAGGCGCCAGGCACCCGCAAAGTCTGGTTTGTGCCCCTGGGACAGAAAAACAGGTCCGAGCAACCCCAGCCAGAATTCCTATGTTCTTGCAAACGCCCAGGCAAATCTGCAGCCCGTGCGTCTCGATTGCACAAAGTCCCGGATGATAGGGTGTGTCACATGGTTGTAGATGACGAGGGAGAGTGACTTGAATGGGAGCAGCAATTGCGGCTATGATGGGGCTGACAAAGTATCCTGGTAGTGACAAAGGTGGGGACCGGTGTAATGTGCTCTTGGAATTATTGGTCAGTCATACCGTTACGTGTATATACTATTCTGTAGAGGAGCGATTGCTGCGGGCTTTGCCCTCAATGAGAGGGCCTGCTGAGATTGCGGTCAAAAGATGCAGGAATGTGACAGTGTGGATGCATCTGCAGGGATCCTTTGCCGGTGAAGGAGAGATTTGCAATAGTGGAAGCCCTCTTTAGATAGATGTACGCGCTGAATTGCACCCAGCACTACAAGCTATGAAAGGCCATGGAGTGTGAAGACATCAAACGCAGATAACAGGCAGTGTCTGGTGATGTTGGAGGAGGGAGGCCATGCGACTTCCCAGTCTCTCTCGGCATGACCCAGACAGCTTGATTTCAGCACTGTGCTTAGACGCCTGGCTTTGCAAGCTGCTTGCACTGCAGCTGACCAACAGGGATTGCAGGGGTGCAATGGTGTGTTTTGAATTCAGAACACAGCTCAGGAGTAGTGGCATCGAGGTCGTGATACATTCTCTGAAGAAAGCGTTACCTTTTCATAAGAAGGGTCGTTGCCTGAAAATGCGAATGATGGCCATTGATCAGCAGTACAGTGGCATGCCATCTCATGTGTGGCTGTGGTAATTTGCAACCAGAGGTGGTCTGAGGGACTCCAGAGCAGGAATGAGAAATGTCAATTACATTGCACAAACTGGGAAATTGAAGTCCGCAAGGCCGTCCGAGTAAGGACCCAGAGAGCTCTTTGACTGCACGTCTGAAGGGAAAGTAAACTATTGTTTGCAATTTTCAAGCAGCGATGAGGTGACTGGAAGTCCATGCGGCCGACTGGATATGGAAGTTTGAAGCGCTTGCATAGGCTGGTAGGCAATTCTTCGTTATCTTGCTCTAGGTACATAGGTACATCAGCACCCTCGAGAGTATATGTGTGTTCGTCTGGGGCCTGCATGCACATGCACATGTGACAACAATCTGCGCGGAATTGACAATTATCTCGTTCAGAACCCACAGATACTACCCTGATGCTAATATATGGAGACCAAAATGCCCTGAACAAGCAGGTGCAATCAGGAAGCATTGGTTATTCTTTCGGTAGAGGAAGCCCTCTTTCAAAGCTGGCAAACTTGCTGTGGTATTGCCAGTTCCTTTTTCAAAAAGTGCTTCAGACCCCTCAATCAGACCCGTTGTGAAGCAGACCAGATTGCAATGCAGATTCAGGTCAGGAGCATGAGTTCTGGAAGGCCGGAGGGGCAAGCCAAGGAGGTTGCAATCATTGGTGGTGGCTTGGCAGGCTCTTATTGCGCGCACCTGTTGGGGAGGGCTGGCGTGCAAGTCACCCTCTATGACATGGGCAGGAGTGGATTTGGTGCCTTCCTTCCCGCATCCAATTGCACCTCTTGCAATCTGCCACATCACCTTTGAAAGCCATTGTATGATTCTTTTGTGCTGCTAGCTTGACAGCTCGCAAAATTGCGATGGAACAGCATTCATTCCATCAAGCAGTAGAGATTGATCAGTGCTCATTGCATCTTGTTCTTTGATTCTTGTTCTTTGATTCTGTCCTGTCCAACATATTTACAATGCACGTTGGCCCACCATGGCATGTCGATGTCCATCTTGCAACATTATGATAGTGCAGTGACCCCTGTCTGATATGAAAGTACATTTGTAACGACAACACATTATAATGCTGGCATTACTCAACAGAGCAAAAATTGGGCTACAATGAGGTGCATGCTTTTGTTTTGGATCAGTTCTTATTTAATGCATGTGTTCCCCTTTCAACTGTCAAATCGCCATTATCATCGCGATTTGTTTCCCAGGGGGCAGGACCAGCACTCGGCGGACCTCAGGCTTCCAATTTGATCATGGCTGTTCCTTCATTCTGCCCACCCAGGAAGCCACAGAGACCTTGATGCTGGAGCTCCAATCCGCAGGTATCCAGCGTCTAATAATGACATTCTGGTGTTAGTGACTTGAGATTGAATCTAAATCTACGGCTCTGCGATTGTCGGGCTTTGGTTTTTCTCATCCCAGGTAATCAGCACTTTGCAGCATGGTTGTCAAAGTCAGCAAGCATCTCAGATCTTGCAAACCAGCATGGCTTGGCGTGTTTGACGCACATGGATGGTGTGATCCATAAATTGAGTGCCTTGAGATGCCTCAACCTCCGCTTTCCGTCAACATTCCAAGTGCGGCGGCAAATTTTCGGTCTTCAGTGCATCAAAAGCCTGGCAGCTGCTTTGATTCAAATTGAATTTCTGTCAAGCTGACTCATAATTGGTGAACGAATTTGATGCCTCATCATTTAGATTCCGTTTTGACTTGCTTGGCCATGTGCTCTGCAGGTGTGGCAACGCCGTGGGGAGCAGAGGTCGGGTCATTGCGGCTCAACGCTGCAAACCCAGCCCAGTCAACCTGGGAAAGTCGAGGTACTCCTCGCCCCCTTTGCAAATATGGCAGATGGCAGGTCTAATTCTACCTCCCTTCTTGGACATCAGACATTGCCCACAAGCAAGCCCTGGCCTTCCAACAATCCGCAGCATTTGCACTCAGCAACTGCAATATCTACTCTTCTGCCTTTTTCAATGATAGAATCAGTTGCTGAATCCTGCACATCACATGCATTCATGAACCAAACCCCTCCATTCCATGTAGCAAGAGGTTGTGCTTGTGACACGGAACGCGCCAAAAGCTCTTGGTGACCCTCAGCCCGGAATGATGTTGTCCTTGCAGGTCAGCCCGACTTCTGTGGCGTGCACAGTGGGGTAGGGGTCCCCTGGGTCGGACAACCTGGCATGAGCTCGATCTGCAGCCAATTCGCGGCCACCGAAAATGTGACCGAGCGCTCAAACTGCAAGGTATTTAATTGTAGGCACACTCCTGAGGGCCTATCAGGGTATTTCAAGTCTCTGAGATGGATGGCTGGAGAGTCGTTATCCATGATCCAAAACATGGAGGTTTACTTTTGTAGAGCACTGGCGGATGTCCATCACATGACAGGCAGCACCATGATCATAGTAAGTTCTGCTGGGCTTTCTCATTCTCCAATGCAAGACTTGGAAACGCATCATACCACGATGAGTGAGTGCCTGGTGCTGAGAGACCTGTGGACAACGCCTCAGCAACGACTACACATCATAATTCACCCGGAGTGAGCCGACCCTGAGACCCCCACCCCCTTTTTCCCCTCCCGTATGGTCCCCCTTCTCATTTGGGTCCCTGCAATCATGACGGATGACAAGCGTACATGCAGGTGACAAGCGCGCAGCGAACAAATGAGGGCAAATGGAAGCTGGGCGGCAGCCAGAGGGACAACGAGACCAATGGCAGCCAGGAGGTGGAGCAGGAGGTGGACCTGCTGATACTGGCCGATCTCATGACCGCCCTCCCAGGCAAGGCTCATGGCCCCCTCTAGAGCTGAAAGGGAAAGCTATGATGACGAGCCTGAATTGCTGCAAAGCCAAGATCCATACGCTATGTAATGGGAAATATTTTCAAGGATACAGCACAGAGCGGCGGTCCAGAAGCCCTTGCAAGTCTGGCGCACAGCAAACAGGAACTGGGTCTCTTTTCAGGAAGAAGATGCCAAATGAAAGGTCGGCTGCATCCTTTGTGCAAGGGACAGCAGGCGTTGTGCTAGAGACTGCAAAATCCGTCCCGCATGTCGACCCCTTGGTGGTGCTCAGAAACAGAACACAAACAAAATTTCAAGCATGAACGGGTGCAGAGACTTATTTCTGTCTTCCACAAGTGCTTCCCTATTTTTTCTCAGAGCAATCCAGAAATTCTCTGGAAGGTTTTGGGAAAGCAGGCACAGGTCTGGAGAGGGCTGTTTGCAAGTTCCAGAAACGGTCTGCTTCTGCAGGGTTGCCGGGGTCTGTGGACTTTGGCGAGGCATCTTCGCTGGAGCTTCTGAGGAAGCTTCGGCAGCCCGGCAAGTCCCCCGTCTTCTCGCTCATGCTGGTGCTGGAGGGGGGGCTGCCCCACCACAGGGCACAGGCCGCCACAATTTCCAACTCCAGCGTGCTGCGGTGGGTGGCACTGGATTCCTCCAAGCCTGGTGAGCCCCCTTCACACGAGGGCTTTGGGTTTTTAAATGGCTGGATCGCTGTACGAACCAATGCAAGGGGTGGATGGGTGGGGAGAACACACAGCACAACATGGCCAACATGCATTTTGCGGTCTTGTCTGGCATTCTGGATCCTCAGGACGTGAACACGAAGGCACGACCACATCTCTCAACAGGCCTCCCGGAAATGCTGGAGTCGGTTTTCCTCTCAAACTTCTGATGTTTGTAGCTAAACTGGTTCTGGACTTTCAGCAGAAGCACAGCTAGAATTGATGTCAGAGATACAAAAATTACTCTTGGCGTGGTAGCCCTTGAGACTGATTCTACATTCTTCCTGAAAGTTGAAGAGAATCATTTCTTGGCAGGTCGCAGGAGGGATGATGGCAAGGAATGCTGGGTTGCCGTCTCTACCCCTGAATTCGCACGCAAACACATAGACAGCTCCAAGGACCCTCAGGAGGCAACACCGCAGCTGCAAGAGGAGACGTTGCGAGCGTTGGCCGCCTTCTGCGGTGGCAAGAGCCTACCAGCCGTGGTTTCGGCTCGGGTACAGGTGAGACTCATCTCTTTCTTGCAACAATCCCAAGCTACAAATTTTCCAGATTGCAGGCTCACATATCCCCAGGAGCAACAGACATGTTTACATATTTGTACAAGCATTTCCTCTCTGGAAATAATTATCCTCAAACGGCTCCTCCCAATCTATGGGATTGCTGTATGATTGGATCTTTCACAAAAGGACTGGTGCAAGTAAGAAAAGGCAATTCAAATGCTGATCTGCTTCACAACACCTTCTCATCTGCTTCACAACACCTTCTCATACTGTCTCGAGGTGCTAAAAGGGCTGATCATACACACAAAAAGGGAATGCAAGATAGTGCTGTGCTTCAAGGGTGACATTGTCAGTCGATGCGTTCTGTGGTCTCGCCTTCGATTTCAATGCAAGTAAAACAATCGGTGAACAGCAATGAAGCAAGTTCCGTCAGCACAGAAAGGACCTTTTTCCCCAGAAGCAGAAGCGCTCAAAGACTCCCTCGGAATTCTTGAAGGCGACTTTTCAAAAACAGAGGCGCTAGATCCATGGGCCCTCTACTTGTCTAGGTGCAAAGCAAGCATGAAAACACTGGTGGGAGGCCATGACGCGTTCTTGAAACTCATTCTGTTCACTGACAAAATTGCAAAGCCATCCAATCCCGATTCAATTATGGCTTCGAAGGCTATTGTGAATGCCCTTTTCAAATTTGCACTAGAAAGCTTTCAATTCATCTTCTGAGCATCCTCAGAGGGTTCAGCGCGGCTTTGCCTGCATCGACCAAAGCAAATTTTTACATTTTTCGCACAGGCAAAGGAATCGATCATGTCTGGAACAATATGAGTGCGTGATTGGCGTTGTGCTATACAGCTTGGAAGCAAGTCGAGTGCAGCTAGGGTGTGCATGTCTGCTAATAAGCCTGTCCGATCTACAAGACCCTCCTAATTGTGATTCAAGCATTCATGAATTCTCTACTGTCCCCGACATTTATCAATGTGTATCAATGTGAATCAATTTGCAACACACAAAAGAGAGCTCTGTGAATCTCTCTGGCAGTAAGCAAAACTTTCAGGTGCCAGCCCAGATCCAGGAATTGATGTTGTGTGAGGGAGCTCAAGGAGAGATGCAGAGCCAGTACCTGTGCTTTGATCGAAGCCAAATCAGCTGCCAGTACAGTAATTGCAGCACTGTTCTCAGCAACTCCCGCCTCCAACGCCCTCAAGTTCTGCTCATGCTTAAGCTCAAGCTTGTACAGCATCCGCTCCAGCGCAACGACCTCGGCGTGGGCGATCAAAAGGCTCCCGCTCACCCCCACCAGCACGAGGCCCAGCACTGCGTTGATGCTGGCCTTGGTGCCTATCTGGCGCGCGTGGTCCGCTGCCCACTTGGGCATCTGTTCTGCCTCAGCTTTTGTGCAAAGGCGTCTCCGCAGCTGAAGTGAAGACAACCAGCGTCAAGACTCATCAAAGCTGATCAGCGCATGAGCAACCAAGAGAGCACGCCGGAATGTCTGCAAATTTACTTGTCATACAAGTAGAAGGGGCCTCAACGGCTCACCGAATTTGAAGTCCCGGAAAGCATCTGGCGGTAGAGTGCGCTCGCCATCCCAGCAATCTATGAGGTTCGGTGTGCTTTTCTGCGCCGTCTGAGGAAGTAGGGCATTCTCCCGCAACACATTTATGCATTTTCTCTCGAAGGTTCGATCACTAATATATTAAACATTGGGAAGCAGCGACTTTCTTGATTGCCCTACCTATTCGATTATCGAGTTAAAGGAACAAATAGCAATTTGCTCTGTGAGAAACAAGAATTTTCAAAAATGCTACTCCCATATCATGAAGGTGATGCATGATTGGATCTGGATCTTTCAGAGAATGATTTGTGCAAGCACAAAATTTAAAGGGCATTTTCAATGTTGATCTGCTTCACAACACTTTCCTAGACCATATCGAGGTAATCACAAGGCTGGTCATCAACACAGAGAGAGAATGCAAGACAGCTGCGTGGCTGGAGAGTGACATTGTCGATCAACGCGTTTTGTGGTCTTGTCTTCATACTAGGAATTAGCCTATGGACAGACATGTGCATGGAGCCTGCAATCCTACATCACAAACAGGGGACTTCTTACCTACAGCTACTACAGCAGAGGCGATCAAAGAACACCTCGGAAGTCTTGGAGCCGACTGAAGGGAAAAAAAGGGACTAGTTTCATGGCCCTCTGTTGGTCTATGTGCAAAGCAAGCATAAGGGCACCACTGACAATTCTCCTGAGCATGACAAGTGTTTTTCCAAACTCCATATATGCACTGATAAAAACTGCAGAGCTATCCAATTCCTTTACTAGTTGCGGCATCAAAAGCTGTTGTAAATGTTCGCGCCAGAGACTGTTTCATCTTCCGACCACCTTCAGGGGCTTCGTTGCAGCTGTGCCTGCAATCAACAAAGTGAGTGACCATTCACAATGTTCAGACAGGCAAAGAAACCAAAAGTGACTGAAACTTCCTGACTGCATGATTGGCATTGTAGTCCATGGCTTTGACAGCCAGTCAAGGGTAGCTAGGGTGTGCACGTCTGCCAAACTGACTGTCCCACACATGATGCGCCATGAATCCGTGATTACAGCGTTCAGACATATTATCTACTTTCCCCAATCGGCATCATCGTGAATTAACTTGCAAAATTTCGAGATGCCAGCCAAGAGCGCAGAAGCTGACCTTTTAGAATTGGAGCCCTAGGACAGAGGCAGAGCCTAGACCCTTCCTTTGATCTTTGCCACATGCATCTCAGCTGTCAGCGACCGGATTTCAGCTCCATTGTCAGCAATTCTCAGCTCAAGCTTGTTGAGCTTCTGCTCCTGCCTGTTCTCCAGCGCATACAGCTTCCGCTCCACCCGATTGGACTCGGAATAGGTAAATACAACGCATATGCCCACTCCAGCGAAGAAGAACCCTGCCAGATCATGAACGCTGGCCTTCGTGGCTATCTGGTACGTGTGGTTGGATGGCATGGGCATGTATCCTGCCTCAGCTTATGTGCAAAGGCGCCTCCGCAACTGAACAGAAATCAACCAAGCAATTCACCAGATTGTCGAGCTCTTTACCAAAGGCGAATGCCCACTATTTGAGGAGAAGTCAGGGGGGGCTCAATGAACTCTGAAAGAGATAATTGTAAACCAGCTACAAAGTGCTTGTGTACTGCGTGGCATTCAGAAACAAAGCTGAGCTACCGAGAGTGCGAATCACGCCAGACATTGTAATTCTTTCTAATTATGCAAAAAGTTCTCAACGGCTCACCGGAGCTCCGGAAAGCAATTGGCGGAAAAGTGCGCTCGCCATCCCTGCAGTTGCTGGTGTATTACAAATTCTGCGCCGTCTGGGGAAGTGGAGGGTGTGAGCGCAAGACAATCAATCATTGTTAATTCTCCGATCACTACCCGATTTTAACGACTTTTAGAGATGGAAGGAGCGATTCTTGACTGCCATATCTATCCGATTAATGAGGACGAAGAAACAATTATCCGATTACAACTCATTGGCCTCGTGTGGGCGTGTAGAGCTTGACAGGCACAAGATTGCGAATCTGTGGTATTGGCCACACACTTCTCTGGATGATGTCAAGTGTGCTCAATGAGCATGAGTTGTGCATGTGCAGAAATGGGGCGCAGCTTTCAAGACCGGATTGCTGGAAGAGCGCAGCCTGCTTGAGATGAAGAGTGGGCTAGGAGCCTGCGGGGACTTCTGTCGCATGTCCTCAGCAGAGGGTGCCCTTTCCAGTGCCTTGCACCTGGCTGAGCGTGTCTTGCAAGACGTATCTCATCAGGAATCAGGATGACTGTTTATGTGTCTTTACTGCAGTTTGTTGCTACTTCAAACTACTCAGCTGTCTGCTGGCAGCTTCTAGACAGCCGTATTTCAAAAATTGCCAATAATTGCAATAATCTCTAGCAGTTCAGGCATGTATAATACAAAAGCAGTGCCACTTACAAGCATTGCCGTGTAAAGCATGCCCGGACCAGTCAGTTAACCTCCAGTAATCACAGTCCCTTCGAACTCGGTATCCTCATGCAAAAAACATAGTAAGAAGAAAGCTCATGCATATTGCAGCATGAGCTCTCATAACCACCCCTCAATCCATGTTGCCCCTCCAGAGCATTCGTCTCCTGCTGCTCAGATATTCTGCACCCTGATGGAATTCAGTGTGGAGTGATACGCCGCCTCCATATCCGTCAGCCTCTGTTTGAGCTGCCTCACACGATTCCTCTCATGGTTCAAATGACCCTGCAAAGGTAAAATCTGCTTTGGAATCGGCTGGGGTTGCCAATCTTTCAGTTCACGGGTGCGGATGATGACAAGGCACAGCAGATTCAATTTAAAAGCCTGGTTCCTTGCAAGCGGAAGTGGATCCATCAAAACTAAGAGCCCTCCCATCCCCTGGCGCAGCATGCAAATGATTGGAAACCTTGGAGGGTCGTAGATCTGACCATGCATGCAAAGGGCATCAAAACTCATGCCAGTGATCTCACTGCGCTTGAGGAATGCGGATCGGACATACTATGTAGTTTGCACTGCGGGTCAACACTCCCCACCCCTGGCCAATATTCACACCAACACGCCTTGCCGCCAGACGCGGTCACCAGCGATCGTAAAAGCCACCTGGAGTATCCCAGGTGCGCTCATCGTACTGCACTGCCGCTGCCCGTTAATGCTCCAAAAATTGCAGTCAGGTGCAGCGGGGAATATGGGGATGGGGGGTAGGGGGATGCGTCAGGGCCCACCTGCAGCTCGAGGTTGACGTAGTCCGCCTGTGCCAGCTTGATCTTGGTCTGCACCAGGGTGGCCATCGTCTCCTCCTGCCGCGCCGTCAGCAGGCGGTCCTCAGCCTCCCGCAGCCGCTCCACCAGCATGCTCTTGCTCATGGCTGCACGGCGGTGGAAATTTGAGGGACTATTTTGGGCTTTGGGCTTTGGAGAACGACCAAAAGGACCCACTATGTGACATGGCACCTGCTGTCCCTAGTACAATCACTGTGATTATTCAAATTTTGAGCCTAGACCTGCCACCATTGAAACTGTCCTGTGCCACAGAGCCTCTCCACCAGCATGCTCTCGGCCCTTGCTCATGTTTAAGAGCCAATTCGGTATGTCCCGTCCAGGAGCTCGAATGTCAGGGTTAATGTGCTGTGTGCGTTCTGCTGATTTGCAGAATGCAAAGTTGCCTGCCAACAGGGAAGATGCTCCCTTGCACAGCATCCCGAGTGTCAGCAGCACTGGCAGAGCTGGGCGGTCTCGAAATGGTGGACTGGAAAGAGTGGGGACTGTGACTGCTCACCCAGGGCTTCGCTATCTGACTGCAGGTGGCGAGCCCTCCTCTCGGCCTGCTGCCTCAACATCTGCTCCTGGTCCCTCTCGCGCATCACCTGCTGGGCCAAATGTCGCAGCGAGCTTGCATCCTCCCTGCACGCAAAGTTTCTTCTCTACCATGGACCTCTACGAAAGCACAGCACATGGACGTCTGAACGTCGAGGCTTCAAGATCCACAGGAAAAGACTCTGCTCTACAGCCTTATCCTTCTCCTCATCTCATCCATGGACTCCTGTCATATGAAGATACACACACGGGAATAGACCTTTAGCTGGTGGTCAACATAGGTCCTGAAGGGTTCTGCACTGACTGGACTTTACTGAGCTATTGTGCCTTTCTTGCCCCGAGCCTAGTCCGGGTGACATTAGATACACGAATCAGAATCTAATGCTTTGATTTGATAGGCGATCTGCCGCGGCGATTTGATAGGCGAAGAGGCAAGGAATGGAAAACACGTTCCCAAAACTCCCTTGGTTGAGGGGACAATTCCAAAATCGGAGATTTGAAGGAATGGGAATGTGCAAGGCACTCACTGGTTGATGAGGGAGAGTTCTGACACCCTGGGGGACACTGGCGTTGGAGTCATGCTGCTGTTTGGCCGAAGGTTGCTGCTCTGATACGACCTGCGCCCGCTTTGGAGACTTCAGCGGACATCAATGGCATCCCTCCAGCAGGCAGCCATTTCACAACCACCCTTTGCAAGATCAATGAGGATCCCAGCTCCTAGTCTGCCAAAACCACCGGAAAATGTGCTAGCATGAACGCCTGCCATGTGAGATATAAACATATCACCTTGCCCCTCATGACGCGTCTTTGAAAAGTCATAAACCCAGTGGCAGCCTACCAACATCAGCATGCTCAATCACATGCGCCGGCAAGCAGGCTGGCCATGTGGGATGGCAGACTTGGGCCTGATTGAGGTGAAGAGGGGTGTGAGTTGGCTGGTGCATCCTACCTGTCCTTGGGCTTGTCAGACTTCCACCACCGCCGAGCAGACGCTACCACCCCCGAATTGTCATCCTCGGAGTCTGACGACAGTAATGTCTTGTAGCTCTGCAAGGCATGTGTGGGTCTGAGTGAGGGCCTTGCACGTTCAAATTCACTCAGCAAAAGTTGAAAATAGCAGCACTCTCAATAGGAACAGCAGCTGTTCCTCCAGTGCATGAGGCAAGACCTTTTATGAGAGACAAGGGTGAATGTACTTGGTGGCAACAAGCCCACCAAGTTGATAAATGGCCGAGAACAGTTTAGATACGAGGGCTGGGCTGCAGTGCACTTGCAAAATGAGAACAATGGCTGTGTGGTACAAAAAGTCAATCACAGAAGAGCCATGATTGGGAACGACATCAACAAATCCCTTCTGGATGGAAGCAGTACTCAGCAGAGAAGGGGTGAAGGAAGATACTGCAGTGCACTGTGTAATGAGGATTATGGCTGTGTGAAGAAAAAGTCAATCACAGAAGGGCTGATATGATAAGGAATGAAATCAATAAAGAAATTCTGGATGGAAGCCTTATTCAGCAGAGAAAGGGTGGAGGAGGATGAGGGGTGACGATACCTCATTCACAAGGTCAGAATGCACAATGGAGGGCTGCTTGCTGTGGCCGGTCGCCGCCGACACGCTGGGGGTGCTGGCCTCGCTGTTGTCGTTGAAGGGGGTGGGGGGCATGTCGCGGCTTCGCCCCGCGACTGCCTTGCCTCGTTGTGGGGAGTGCATGCGGGGCGTGTCCTGAGCAACGAGCATGGGTCACCAACGAACATGGCTCCGAGCATTGAAGAACATTGAGAAATCCTTGAGGGCATGTTAAAGATGTTGTTGACATCACGTTTGAATCTGGAGGATGCACATGGGTGACCTCAGGATGCAGAGGATGGATAATCGGGCGCTTGCACTTGAGGCAAACGTCCGCTGAGGAAGTGGCATTGGTTCCAGGCAGGGGTAAAGGGGAGATGTTTCCTTTCTCCCTGCGGCTGTAGACAACCTTACGTAAGACTGTTGCGAAAAGTTTGTGTTGCATCGACACTTATGTGCCGCCCCCAAGATTTGCTGGTGATTGAACCCTTGCGACAGAAGTGGAAAAGCTGAAAGCCAAGTGCCATCGCTGGCGCTCCATGCAGCTCCGATGTCCACAGATGGCAATTGACTTGGAGGATTGGGAAGAAAGCCTGGCCATCGGTTTCCAAGTGAGCATCTGAGCCAGAAAGGGTGTCACCTGGCCCTCCTCCAGCGCTACATCCTGGAAGGTGGTCCGCCGCCGGCCCATAGAGAGGTCGGGCCCCGAATTCCTCCCCGACAGCCCCGGTGCCCCTCGTCCCAGGGGCCCCGCATCCGAGCGGCTGGGGGAGGGGTCCTGCGAACGCTGCCGGGGCTTCTGGGCCTTCAAGCGGGATGCCTTGGACTCAAACCCACTCAGGTCCTGCAATGGTACCGGGGCAGTTATTGTCGTGTTCTGACATTCAAGTCTTCATACAAATGCAAGCTTTACATTCCCTGAAGTCTGTTGCAAATCGACTGGGGAACTCTCAGGAGGACTGCTTATAGCAGAATCGAGCCACATGGAAGCTATGTTGCAGTTGCGCTTGAAAGGTTCTTTCCTCCCTTGTATCCTCACAGGTGGCCAAAGCTGATGCTGTCCACTTGCGTGGGGTATTGAAATCAGAAGAACGAAGTCAGAACGGTTCTTGGCGCTTGCAAAGGTACAAGGGAGCCTTGCCTGCTCCTCCGTGCTGGAGGGGGTGGACAGGGACATGCCGCTGATCTCGGTCATGGTGTCGTTCTCGGGCGAGGCGTTGCGCAGCCAGGTGGCCTGGATGCTGATGCGCAGGGTGCCGCAGGGACTGCAGGTACAGAGCTGCATTCAAACATTGAATCCATGATGAATTGGAAGTTATTGTTTTAAGAGGGGGTCTGTGGGGAGGAGGGGGGGGGCGGGC
>QAXI01000421.1:237900-253053 GCA_004335615.1 Chloroidium sp. JM
AGGACCCCACAGGCAGGTAGGAGAAGTTGGCCTTCAGCCCCGTACTTGCATGTATGAAGCATAGGCTGCAGGGGGTGGAGTTAAGGGGTGGGGGGGATGTGAAGCCGAGAAGTGTATACCTCCAAGGCGTATCGGATGGCCCGCAGCCCAGAAGCCGCCAGACCCTCCAGGATGCGAATTTGTTTCGGGTCGCTGGCCCTGCGCTCGGCGGCGATTGCCGGGTCCAGGCAGCGCGGGGCGCCGTTCTTGGAAGCAAAAGGCTTGAGCTTGCCAGAGGCCACCTCCTCCTTCCGCAGCTTGACGAACTGCTTCAGGCATGCCACTGACAGGTCCCGGTTCACCACCTGTGCATATTTTGGTGAGTGGGGTGCACAATCATGGCACGTAAAAAACGCCTCTTCTGTGATATATATGCAAGCATTGAGCATATAGATGCGTAATGACATTGAAGTGAAAATTTCCATCATTTGCATCCTCATCCCAAATCACAGCGGCTCAAAAGAAGCAGATAAAATGCAAATTCCCCTTTAATAGCTTGGATTCTACAGGGTCAGCAGCAAATAACAACCACCAATCCGCTTCTTCAAGAAATTTATGCCACTGAGCAAGAGTGACATGAACCAAAATTGCATGCTAGGGGATTGCTGATTCTCATACTCCGACTCAGTAAAGCTGTCTCAGATTATTCAACAAAGCAAGTACATTTCAATAGATTCATGGTGAGAGAAGGGTTGACAAGCGGATACCTGGGCAGGATTGTAGAATGCTTCAGACTTCTGTGGGATCAAGATCACTGCCTTCCCTTCTGTCTGTGCTGTGTATCCCTTAGGAACCTCCCTGCATGCCAGGAACACGATTGTGACCGAGCCTCCAGTATTTGCTGCAGCATGCAACCTGTCTGCGGACAGTTGCTGTGATAAACCAGCCAGTGGCAGGTATGTAAATGCATGCCACGATGACCTTTTTGGACTTGCAAATGCTTTGCATGCATTCAAAAAGAGGACAAAGAGTATGTCAATTGAGGAGCAAATATCAGTATGCAGCTGGCTTCACAGCAACGAGCACAATATTGGAAGAGGCTATGGTATTCAGGATTTTTTGTGTGTACGAGAAGCCAATGAATCACCAGTGCATAATCTTGTTCCAAGTGTTCAAAGCATCATATTTTTGGTCATAATTGCTTGAATTCTGTTGCAAGCAGCCGCACAAGGCTCACCCAGGTACAATGAAAGGCCCCTGTACGGCTTCAATAGGCTTGCTCGTCTCCTCTTCAGTGTTGTTCACTGCAGCTACTGACTTGTCCGACTCGCCTCCAGCCGAAGCGACTTCCATCTTTGCATCGGTCGACATCTTGCCAGGGCCAGCCCAGCACTCAGCTAGGTAATGGGCCTTGACCAGTCCTTCTCTGGTATATCTGCAAACTCGTGGCAACGCCCTGAGCAATATTTTGTACTACTCTATAACCTTGTACAGGCTCAATCCTCTACCTGCCAATTCAACATTTAGGAGACTGGGATGGGTATCAACTATGGTAGAAAGCAGGACTGCATAATCGTCCACCTAGAATCATTTATATCATTTGTTCAATTTCCAAACCTCAGTCTGTCAAATCTGAGTCACACGTTTCTTTCTCCATACTTCAAAATAAGTCAAGAGCACAAAGCCAAAGGGGCGAAAGTAGTAAGATGGTCGTGAAGCCTGAGACTACCGTGCTAAGCAAAACGGCCATCAAACCTGATGGCTTCAGATTCCTCACCCTCCAAGATATCAAGGTATGGCCTTGATGACACAGAGTCTGTAGCTATTTGCTACTTTGTTGGCAATCCTGCATTTGCTGATTCAGGTTTACTGCTTTGCAGTACAAGGACCCCACAGGCAGGTAGGAGAAGTTGGCCTTCAGCCCCGTACTTGCATGTATGAAGCATCATTGAACAACCAATATCCTCAAGGCAGGTGCTGACAATGTTGATATGCGGATGGAGATTTTCTACCTTTTGGCAGAAAAAAATTTTGGCCTTTTTCCTGTCAATGGTGAGACAGTGGAGATGTGCAAGAGTTTCCATACCCGGAAAAACATGCAGGGAACGCAAATGGGAATCAGCAGAAAGGCAGAACAGGCATGGCGAGATTGATGGTGTCGCCATCATAGGACAGGTCAAAAGCAAAGGTCAGCCAACCCAGCTGATTTTGGAGAGCCAGTTCCGGCCGTCACAGGGAAATTATGTCATTGAGGTGGGTCGTCCTGCGTGAGTGACGTTTTCTTTGATCCCCACCCAATAATTCGAGCACAAACAATACTTTAAGGCCAAGTTCCACGGTGAAAGCCTTGAATGCTGTGCATGAAGCTTCAAATTCATGAGGCAGGAGGCCTGGATAAGCAATGGCTTTGATGCTGCCTGCTCAGTTCCCTGCAGGCCTGGTAGACCAGGGGGAGTCCCCCGAAGAGGCGGCTGTTCGAGAATTGAAGGAGGAAACCGGTGATTGCTACTGTGCTCCCTTCTGTTCTGTCCCAACAACTGCTTACATGCGCTTTTCATTATCTTCTCACAGTGCAAAGGCTCCTGCCAGATGAAGCTGTATTGAGTTTACAACTTTAATCCTTGCTGGTAGAATACATGCCTCAATGGTAGAGAAGTAAATGGCCCTGAATTGCAGAGATAATGCTGTATCTGCACTGGTTGGATCTGATTTGTCTCGTTGTGGACAGGGTACTCTGGTGAGGTCGTGGATGTCTCAACCATTGGGTACTCAGATCCAGGAATGACGAATAGCAACATGCAGGTGTACACCTCTCCCCCTGTCTCCACCATATGTTGCTGTAGTGGAAAGCATCTGTCCATTACCGTGCCTGAACAAAGACAATTTGGTATTGCAGGCTGTTACCATCATTGTGGATGCTGATGCTCCTGAGAACAAGAATGTCCAGCCACAGCTAGAGGTAAGCCAAATTTTGACCTTTTCGTACTAAAGCCCTTTATGAAAAGCCTGACAAGCGTAAAGCCGAGCGCCTTGTCTGTGAATTATTGATTCACGTTGTTTCAATTGCCTTGGTGAAGGATGTATATTTTTCCCTTCAGGAAGGCGAGTTCATAGAGGTATTCCTGCTTCCATATGCCAACCTTTACTCAGAGCTACAGGTAAGAGTGGCCCTTCTGCTTCCGTATTTACCATGCAATACTATCTAATGCTTTAGTTGATTTACACAACAAATGCGTCAATGCCGAATGTTGTTACCGCTTTCCAATAGGTGTTCTTGTGTGTGAGTTGGGAATACAGAGGTGTTTTTGTGTGGTAACGCTGTTGTTCTGATGTGCAATGCTTGCAGGAGCTTCAAAAGTCGAAAGGATGGGACATTGATGCCAGGCTCCTGATGTATGCCATGGGCCTTGAACAGGCTGCAAATTTGGTATTATGAATTGTCATGGAGCCAATTCAGTGGAATAGCTATATCCTTTTATATTGAAAACATACTATCCAGTAGTATGCTCATTGGTCAATCAAGGCTCATGAAGGTGCCATAAATGTCTGCATCACATGAGTGCCACAGCTTACCGTTCACTGTCATGCATGTCTAGGTGAGGTGTTGCCTCTGGCTCCTGTGGACTATATTGGAGACTCTTTTGTTCAGATAATAGTGTGAGCATTCTGTGTGGATTGGCACTTTATTGCCCACAGCAGTGCTGAAGATTCATTCTGGGAACCCACCTCCCACCCTGAATTCCCCATGCTGACCAAGGTCGCTCAATTTGTTTGCCTGGCATACTCAGGCATACTCTTACGTGAGAACAGAGCAATATAATCAGCATTGCCGGAGGAGAGAACAGCAACTTGAAGGATTTTTTGTATCGTTCCATGCAGTACTCAGAAGTTCCAACACGCAGCCTCTAGGCTTTCGCGATGACTGCTTTGCATACGTTCAGTTCCTCGCCGTCGCATTCGATCCGAAATCATCACAATGCTTGCCGCAAAGTTGGCATGCTGCACCCTCTCGGTGTGGGACCCAACCTTGTTTGCTATAATGACGTGATGAACGAGGCTCTGGCCGAGAGGAGGGCGTCTTCACTGTCAGCATCAGCCTCAAGCTCGTCCTCACAACCACAAGTGAGTCCTTCGCTCAAAAGTACTGGCCTTGGTGCCCACTCACTGTGATCGGGTGTCAAGCACTTGCCAAGCTTGTCATGAATGGACTGCATGCATGTGCAGCTCATCATGAGTGTCTGCGTTCCAAATTGGCTCACTGCTGAATGTCCACTGTGGTGTAGAAAGCTGTGAATTTGTTGGTGGGCCTGCAGGATCCCTGTAAGGAGTACAGGGAGATGATGCTGGGCCTGGAGGTTGCGGCAGCCTCTCAGATCGAGGAGAGCATGTCCAAGGCAACCGAGCTGACCGAGCCGTACGTGGCTTATGAGGTTGTCAGGACCCTGCCTCCAGGTGCACCCTCTGCAGAGCAAAACGGTGATGCGTGAAAAGGGGATGGCAAGGGCAGGGCTATGGGGAGATGAGGTGAGGTGGGGTCTGAGGCTGCAGCTGAGAACCAACAGAAAGCATGGCTTAGGGATTGTTGCGCAATGCAGGAGATGGCTTGTTTGTGGGGAACAGCATGCCAATCCGGGACATAGACTCGTTCGGAGGAGCAAAGGTGAAACAAAAGACCAGCGGCATGGCAAGCATAGAACATGGCCTTGGGGCGCCAATAGCATCGAATCGGTGACCTTCCTCGCATTGTTCCCCCCCACTGAATTGCAAGTTGGCTGAGTCTTGTTCTCTTTGGCAAGAAATGTAGGCCCTTTTAAACCTTCTGGACACAGGTGTTTATACTGGCACAGACGTATCACAATGCAAATGCAATGGTTGACAGTAATTCAGCATCTCTGCATCTTAAGGAAGCACACACTGAATCTCGAATAGGTTGTACAGTGAGTGTACATCCTGTTCCTACTACGATTTGTCTAATCATCAAGCTCTGGATCTTGGTGTTTGGCTGAACTTAATTTTAAATGACAGTTCAGAATTGCAATTTTTACCCCACAAGATTGACACTGGAGATAAGCTGGTAGAAGGGGCGAAAGTTGAAGAGAGGGCGAAAGTTGAAGAGAGGCCGATCTTCTTCTTCCACAGCCAGAGTGCTGTTCAAGTTGTACCAAAAGCTTATTACCGCCAGCGGCTGCAAACTCTTTCTGCCGCTTTTGGATCCCTTCAGCTTCCACCCCATGTTCGGAATACCGTTCACTTAAATATAGAGGATAATTGTGTGCGTGTTCAGGGGTGCCAGCGGCATTGACGGCTTGATCAGCACGGCGGCAGGGTGGGCATTCGGCCTACGCAGGGCTGCCACCCTGCTGATTGGCGACGTCTCCTTCCTGCATGATGTCAACGGCCTCAATCTGCTGCGCACGGGTCCCCCCCCCCCAAGCTCCTCCTTACCTTACATGCTGCAAATGTGGAGACTTCAACCCAGATGCAGGTGATGGAAGTGGTGGTATATACAGAAGCTTCCCTTTGCCATCAATGCCAGGAGAAAAAGCGGGAATGGTCGTCACTTATTGCCAACACAGACGAAGCCGGTTGGCTGTGGGGATAAATGTTAACTATCGCCAGTCACAAGCCATGTAGAAGAAAGATATAAATCTTTAGGGTTGATTTGGCCGGTCCTTACAGCTAGCTCAGGTTGCAATCTTCTTGCCTCCCACTGGAATAGGGATATCCTCCGTAATCGAGCGCATCCCAGCTTTATCAAGTCAACCCCGCTGTCACAAGGCGAAATCTACCCTTGGAAATTCCGGCTTGCTAAAGGAGCTGGGCTGTCAGATCAACTTTGCATGTGAAGGCACTGCTTCGAATCATCGCCCTTGACACAGAGCTGAAGAGAAGGCAACTGCTCTAAACCTTAAAAGCTGCAGGTGAGATGCGGCCCCCGCTGACGGTGGTGCTGGTGAACAACGGCGGGGGCGGCATCTTCGACTTCCTGCCCATCGCCGACGAGGTGCCCAAGGACACCTTCACGCAGCTGTGGTCCACCCCACAGAATGTGGACTTGGCAGGTGCCATGCTGCTTCTTTCGCAGTTTCCTCCTTTCTGGTCTTTAGAAGCTCCAGCATGTGTTGTACAGAGGTAGGCAAAATGGGGGAAGAGGGGTTGTTCGGGGAGGGGGGGGGAGCATTGCCTCCCCCTCCTCAACGCAAAAGGGTTTCGATTACTTTGACGATCGCGATTCTAAAAAGAGAATAGATCGATTCTGATTGCGTTATATTCTTCCATCAGAAGGACTATGAGCCCACAAGGTTCAACGTGAGGTGGCTTGGCCAGCAGAATGCTGCAAAATGCCTTGAAAGCGCAGAAAGAGATATATGTTTGTGGGGAAGGATGAAAAGGGCCCCAGGGGGGGGAAGAGATTTGGAGGGAGGGGTTGCAAGGAGGATCAAGCCCATTCCTTCGTGTGGACAGCTTCCTGTCTCTGCGCAGGCATGTGCCGGGCCCATGGACTGGCCCACCAGAAGGTGACTCAGCCGGGGGAGCTGGCTGGGGCCCTCAAGGCGGCGCGAGGGCTGAATAAGCACTCGGTGGTGGAGGTGATGACCTCCCGGGAGAGCAACGTGCAGCAGCACAGGGCCATCCAGGATGCCATCCGAGAGGCCGTGGCCACCGCCCTCGCCAAGTTCCACGGCGGTGGTGCACCGGTGAGAAGAACACCTTTCTTTGCCCCTTGGTGGCAATTCACTGCTTTTGATCAAGTGCACCATTGGAGGAAAGCCTGTTTCCTGGACCTTCTACAATATTCCTTACTCCTGAGAGGGGTTGCAGAAAGCTTATTCATACTTTTCCTCTCACATCAATCTTTGTATTTATCCCAAAATTGTGTGGCAAAGCAGTATGAGATGCTCTTGGAGCAGTGCCGCACATCCGGTCACAATTTACCCAAGCCCTGCCTTTCCCCCTGTCTCACAACAGTGATCATGATTTATAAACGAAGCAAGCACCTAGAATCTTGTTGAAGTCAAGAGTTTAACGATTTATTCACAAGCAAAGCAATTTGGCCCTGGGCGTCTTTCGATCCCTCTCAGGATTGCTATATCCACAATTTTATTTACGCCTCCCTGTTTTTACAGGCGGAAGGTGCATGGATTGGTGAGAGATGATGGAGTTTATGGAGTTCTCCACACCAGAGAAGATACATCTCAGGCGATTCAGATTGTGAAAGCATAGGTTGCAGCTGTCAGAATGTTTTCAACCGGGACAGGGGAAAAAACCCAAGCCAGGAGCCTGCACATGGATCGCTATGCCTAGATTACAGAGTCACAATGATTGTTCAATCAAGCTGACCTTGAGTTAGTCAAAGCTTCGCATTGACTGCAGACCTGATAAGCAAGAGTGCTAGTGCTTTGCATTATGCTGGGCTGAAAATACCATATTTGACTTTCTCTGCATGTTGAAAATTGTTGAACATCGAATTACTTAGAATGGAGGATAGAAGACCCGGGAACTTATTTCCCCAAGCACATGTTTTCATACCTGCAGCAGAAGGAGATCCTGTGAAATTCTTGAATCATGGATTGGACTGCTTTGTGGCACCATTCTATCCCCACGGTGTCATCACTGGGAGCCTTGTGTGCGCGTCATATTCACAGTTGACAAATTTTATGGAACACCTCTTTGCTGTCCATTGGGTTGAGGTAGAATCGTTAATGCTTGACAGTGCATTCCAGAGAACCATGAACTTCCAAAGTTTGGCACTGCTGTGATTCTTGAATGCATGCTATAGAAGGCAAGGGTGGGGGGGGTAGACCAAAGCAGGGGTTGCTCAAATCTTGGTGAACCAGCCAAATTGCGGATATATCCATCTGCAGGAGACTCCTGTGGAACAAGAAGCAGCACAGCCGCATGGCATCCCTCCCCTTGAAGAATCCGCCATTGGACAAGTGCAGTGGGAGCTCAAAGGTGGCTTCACCAGATCTCCACAACTTAGAGCAGTAAAAGCAATTTCAAGACCAGAGCTGTCCTGATTTGCCACCCTGAGGTAGGGGGACAGCTCCCTCTGCTTCCTGGCCTACACAGGGATGAAAATCTTGAGTATCGAATGGGGTTGGGGGTTTGAAGCCGGTCAAGCTTTAGACATTCAACCGGATCAATGCACTACCGAAGCTCGCTTTCCAGTCACTGTAGACTACAGTGGAAACTTTCTTGCAAGGCTTTCCCCTCAAATTGACTCTGCGAATTGGCCATTGAAGGGGGCCACTTGGAGAGCGTCATACTTCACCCCTGTGTGACGAGCTGGAGGATGAAGCATTAGGGTGTCAGATATCCCTGAAGTAACCTGCTCTTTTTTGCAGGGGCACTGTGCGGTCACTACAAGCTGCCCTTGAAGGCACCGCCAACAACACATAATTCCCCTAGAGCGAGTCCAGGCCACAGGGACGGCCTTATATTGCAGCTTTCAGCTGCGTGTCAAGCTGGAGGGGACGCATGCACGGGATGCGGGGAAGTGGCACCCCTCCAAGGTGGCAGATTCCAACCCTGTCACCGGTTGTCTCTTCCTGGGTGCAGCGATCAATATTGATGATGTGCAAGCATATTGACCTGCAGCATAGGGAGGAGAGGGGTGGTCCTCAGAAATATGATCAGCATCATTCAAAGCCATCAAAATTGATGATAGTGCCGTTGCTGCTACTGCAAAGCAAGATAGGGGGAAGGAGTGGTATGGGGTGGGGGCACTAGGGGGCCGTAACCGCACCTGGTCACGGTGCCTAGTGCCCCCACCTGCATTGATTTGAAGGCTTGTCTATCAGTCACAATTCGCTCACAGGCATTTCTCTTGTAAGGGGATCTATGGATTGAATCTGATCTTTAAAATGCCACTCCACATAACAAAAGACCTGCCCATTCCTTTACAATATAGAAAAGGTGGATTGCTGGCAGGGTTGCATGCTGAGTCCCTCCTGGACGCTGAGAGGCAGCTGAACATGCTCTGCAGCTTGCTGAAGGGTGTGTCCTTCACAATTGCAGATTTTGAGTCCCGGGTCAGTCTGCTCTCACCTTCTCTGTCAGATTCTCTTCCACGTGCTGGTCTTCCTAAAGAGAGAACCATTGGAGCTGAGGGGGGCATCTTCTGCCTGAAGTTGATGGCAAAGTGATTGGAAATGTGTAAACGTAAACTTCACTGAGTCATTCTCTGGACCAAAAAAAGCGGCTGCATTCTCTGTGACCGGTCTTCTAGGCTCATGCACATTTGTTGGTTTGTCGCACATGCCATGAGAGCTGCAGAAAGTATCTGACATTCAGGTGGATGCTCTGATACGCCTGGATGAGCTGCAGACGTCATTCTCAGAGTGGCTGGCAAGGGGGGTGGGGGTGCACATGGACCGCCTCTACCCCAGCGTCTGCTTTGGATTGACTTCAGCACAAGAGTCTCTGTTTGAGGCTATGTCTGCCAGGGTTGGACAGTCAACCACCAGTAATTCAGAAGGCAGCTGGAAAGCAGGTATCGGCTCTCATCAATATCACAACGGTGTTGTATTAAATTATCCCTTGAAGCGCTTGTGAGGACGGACGTTAAGCTTTAGTTTAAAGGGTCTTCAACAGCAAGCAGGTCATGAAGCTCTTTGATGCATGCTGATTTCTGTTGACTGAGAAGATCATGGACTGTTGCTTACAGCGAATCCCGACAATCTGGGCGTGTGAGGTTTGCTGTAATCTAGGTTTTCTACAGCAATTTGCCCAAAGATCAAGGTCAGCGCCAGGGACACATACCCTGTGTATGGCATGCAGGAGGGGAAGTATTGGTGAACGGCTTGGTAGATTGCTGTGGGGGCCGGGAGGAAGCTGCTACCGCAGCCATGGAGGCTGTGAGGGACAGGCAGTATGGCTGCCTCAAGATCAAGGTTTTCAGATGTTCAACTCTTGGCCAGGAAATTGAATGCTGTTGTCTTGCTGGAACTTTTGCTAGGAGGTGTGGAAAATCTTCTCATGTTTGGCTTCAGTCAATCTATCAAAAGACAAGGTACAACAGGGCAGCACAATCGGAAGAACTTGTCCATCCTCCTTTGGTTCAACTCCATGAAGATGTTGGTCTCGGTCTTCTGTGCATTCTTGCAGGCTTCCAGATGTCTTCACTGATCTGACATGGTGGACTGCACATTCACCTCATTTTCTTCACAGAGCCCCTCGCAGATGGCTGTGAAATACCCGTCTGGCACATGTGACCAATGCAAGACTTTTTAACGATAGGGGAATTGGCATGCTAGTGCCTCTGGTGAGTGATTGGCCAGAGTTGGGGGAAATTTCAATCAGGCATGCCATCCAGGTGGGTAGACGGCGAGACCCCCTGGAGGACGCCGCGGCTGTGGTGGCGATCCGGGCGGCGTTGGGCCCCGGCGTGAGGCTCAGGGCCGACGCCAACCGCCTGTGGACCCTCGAGCAAGCCCTGCAATTCGCATCTGCTGCGGAATCCGCCGATCTGGAGGTGTGCCGCTGCGCTGTGGCCTCATCCTGAAATCTCTGCCCTCTGTTGCAATTCCAAAGCTCTGATGAGCCGATTTCCTCCACCACTTTCATGTCACCTCTGGAGCACACTTGTGGCCACTCTGGCGGATCAAGGGATGCGTTTGGAGGGGGCTGCTGGGGCTGCAGGTGCACCTGCAGCCCCAACAACAACATGGTTTCGCAAAATACCAGACGCCGCAATTCATACCTATGAAGTGAAGGGTGGACTTGAGGATCAGCCAAAACATCCTAATCTCCATTGCTATCTGTGTGCTGCTCTATTAATGCGTTAGCGAAGCGTGCTATGCTCCCAAAACGGCACCATCAGTATGCTCAGCCAGACCTGAGGTACAAAGTCTTGGACTATCCACCAGTTTTGTTCACAGATCTGTCTGAATACAACCTCACGTTCATGCCTCCTTTTCATGTTGCCCATGTAGGAAAAGCTAGTCAGGTCTAAGCCTTCTTCACCGGTACTACTTTTGCCCGCTTTTTCTCTCCTTGCAGAGGCTGACATGCAAACGTTGCTCGCAGTATCTGGAGGAGCCAGTACGGGATCCAGGAGACCTGCCCGCCTTCTCCGCCGGCTGCCGCATGCCCGTCGGCCTTGACGAGACCCTGGACGACATCCTGAGCAGCATGTCTAAAGGGATCAGCCCGGATCTTGAGGGCGCCCTGCGACCCCTGGGGAAACTGCTGGGAAGCTGCAACATCGCGGCCTTGATCGTGAAGCCGGCGTTGCTGGGGGGCGGGGGGGAGTCAGCCGTCAGAGATGTGGCGGAGTACATATCTAGATGCCGTGGATTGGATGCTGCAAAGCCTGCGGTGCAGGTGCAGCCATATCTCCACACCATCCCTTCCTCATTGTGTACTACCACACTGTGGCAGCAGCATGATGCACATAGAGTGGACTGTCTGGAGGTGGCGCAGAGCGATACAGCCCCATGTCTGGCATCACCACAGCAAGTTAGGAAGAAGTGGATCCGCATCACGTCAAAGCAAAACAGGCTTTTCATACTACCTGCCCTTCAGATCACGACTCCAGTTTCTTGACAATGGCATTGTTTGCTCCTTCCTATCCTCCAGTTCCTGGTTGTAAGCATGTCAGAATATCGGATCTTTTTAAAGATCAGCCACAATGCAGCAGAATCGTTTCAAACTTTTCTCAACTTACATCATTTTACTGCAGATCGTTCTCAGCTCTGCCTTCGAGAGCAGCCTGGGTCTGGCCCACATCGCCCGCCTGGCCACTTGGCTGCAGGACCTGCAGCCCCCGGGGAGGCGGGTGTACCACGGCCTGGGCACGGGGGACTGGTTTGCCCAGGACGTCTGTGACCTCCAACTCGTCTGTCCGAATGGTAGGGCATTTCTCCCAAAAGAATAAGAGTGACATTTCATCTTTCGACTGCTGAATAGAGCGGAAGGGAAGTGATGCATGGTTTTGTATGCTGGAGAGGGAAGGAGGTGGAAGAGGGAGGGTAGGGAAGGGGGAAAGAAGTGATGAACCATGCTGCATTCATTCGGAGCAGCAGTCCGGCGCATCTTGGCTTCCATGCAGCACACTTGAGAATCTCAAGTGTAAGTAAATTAATGGACGTGTGGAAGATCTGATGGTGATGTTTGTTGTACAAGTCGTGTGAGACATCTCAGGGGACCTGCCGTATGCTCGGCCCATGTTTTGGGCCCATGCCTTCCATTCTAATTGTTGCAAGAAGATAGAAGAGGACCAGACAGCAAACGGCTGTGGAGTGTTGTGCCGCGTCTGCCCAGCAGATGACGGCAATTGAATCTCGAGGCTCACCCTGAGTGCCTGGTATTTCTGAGGGATGGGACACCAAATGGTTGGAATCTTGCTTATCAGAAATGACCAAGCATTGAGGGAAGACGTCCCAAATCAGCCTGCATTGGCTCAAGTTTTCTAAGATAGAGTGGCCTGTGGGAGCTTAAGGCAAGCTTACAAAATGACATTGCTATCAGACATGTCAAAATAAGTGTGTTGCCAGGTGAAGGCGAGGCGGCAGTTGACCTTTCAGCAGCCACAGAGATACTTAAGCTGCCTGGGAGCTGCCTGAACCTGGGCACTGAGCAGCCCAATCCCTTCAGTGGTGGCCTCCGCCCACGCAGCAGCACGCAGGTGGAAAGGGTGGACACAGAGGCGGGAAGCTACAATCTCAGGGTCGAAAAGTACCCTTCGAGGCAAATGCAAGGTGGGCTCTATCTTATTTCTGGCGCAGCTTGGGGATTTTGCAGTACGCAGGGCCTTCCAGTGTGCCTTTCTCAAGCTGAGAATTTTATTTTGGTCTCAAAAATATGTGGTGCCCTTCCTGCATTAGAGACTTTTTTCTGTGGCCTGTCACCAATATTGCCCTTGGAATGAAAGCTCTCTGCAAATCCTTCTTGACATAGTCAGCCCTCAGGTCACAAAATCAGAGGAGCCAAGTTCAAGGCTGTCATTTCAAAATGAGACACTCCATCACCTTTTTCTGCAATGCGGTCTTATCTGGTCCCCGAAAGACGAAATGCAGGCATCAGAGACTGTCAGAGATTCACCCTGTCATTGCCCAGTGGGTCCTGAGTAGGTATCTCATGTGCAGTAACAGGGAGGAAGCCACCTGCATTGGTGTTTCTGCATGGCTTCCTGGGCAGCAGCCAGGACTGGGAACCCTTGGCAGCTGCTCTGAGCGCGGACAGGGACTGCTATGCCATAGACCTTCCCGGGCACGGAGGGAGCAGCCTGCTGGAAGCCAGCAATGGCGCAGGCAAGCCATTCATTTCGCAAAATCTGTGGTTCTGTAGATGTCTGCAGAACGAGTCTTGATCCACGTCGAGTATGAGGGTGAGGGAATGCGGAGATGACCTTTGTTAGGGCTTCTAGTCTAGTGCGCCGCGAGGTGCCCGTGAGGCCAGCTGACATCCCATATTCAAGGTGTTTTGCGCATGATACGCGGGTGGCATAGACTGATTCGTGCCCTTGAAGCTTCAACAAGCTGATGGCTGTGAGACAGATACTGCATGGCATGGCTTGCAAGGCAATGCACTCCAGTGAGGTAAAGATCAGCAGACATCCTAGCTTCTGATTGGAGTCGAGCGTGCTGCGTTCAATGTGAATTATAGAATAGAAATGCACTGCTGGACGCAGTTCAAATGAGTTCTTGGTATGTGCAGGCGTATCCTACAGCATAGAGGGCATGTCTTCTGCAGTCTGCCGTCTGCTCTCGCAGCTGGACCTTCCAGAAGGCATGTCTGTGGTGGCCTACTCCATGGGTGCCAGAATTGCATTGCACATGCTTGCAAGGTCTTCTATCCCCCCCCCCCCTCCTGACTTGATTCCGCCCTCTCCACACCCCTGCTACACTCTGGGATTGGCGCCATACAATTGCATATATCATCCCCCCTCCCCCCCCCCTCCCCCCCCCTCCCCACTTTTTGCTCCCTTCATGGCTGATGGCACTTGAAAGCCTCTTAGCAACACAATGGGCATCGCTATCCAGTCTGGGCATGAGAGAACTTTACCAGCACTTCAAACCTGCTTTGAAACGGGATTCCCCTGCAGGCACCCAAAAATATTCGGGAAGGCTGCACTGCTGTCCACCTCTCCAGGACTGGTGGAGCCCTCAGAGCGGGCGGCTCGGGCCCAGCAGGATACTGCTGCTGCAGAGACACTCAGGAGGGATGGCCTGGAAGCGTTCCTGGGCCGCTGGTACCAGGCAGACATGTGGGGCCGACTGAGGGAATCGCCCAGGTTCGCCTAATCCTTTTCTCCTCCGCTCGC
This sequence comes from Chloroidium sp. JM, assembly GCA_004335615.1. Classification (NCBI taxonomy): domain Eukaryota; kingdom Viridiplantae; phylum Chlorophyta; class Trebouxiophyceae; order Watanabeales; family Watanabeaceae; genus Chloroidium; species Chloroidium sp. JM. The sequence continues at coordinate 252,149 of QAXI01000421.1, forward strand.
AGAATATCTCCAGGATCTGTTTATCTGTCTCTCTCAGTATCTGTCAATTTATATAGAATCATTGGATTTTTCCCCCATTCTCAACATCTTGCCATTGACAAATTATCTGAGTTTGTCATAAAAGTGTGATAAGGTCGTACAGCATAGGAAATCTGCTTCCGAACAAATGTTCTCGGCTCTTGACAGCGATTTTCTAAGCTGTTTGGGGGAAGAAATTGGCATGTTGGAGCAGGTTCACCAGAATGATGGAGGGCAGGAGGGAGGGGGATGCGGCTGCGCTGGCAGGGGTCCTCTCCGCCGCATCACCAGGGGTCTCGGAGCCGATGTGGGATTTCTTGCCTGGCATCACTGCAGAGGTCCTGTTGATAGCTGGTGCACCCCTTGTCCATCATCATTGACATTAATTATTCTGTTCAGGACACGCACCTGGCAAGATCGCCCTCCCAGCATGCCTTTCGCAAACCTGCTGATGCAGATTACAAGTCCTGATCCCATATTGTTGCTTTGCCATGACAGAGATATCGACCGTTGGCCTTACTTCATCACCATCTCCTAGGGCAGCGTAGCAGTCACTCATTATTTGAAGTGCCTGTTCAGGGAAAGAAGATCCAAAGTATGTGGAGCTGGCAAGGCGGATGGCAGCAATGTCAGGACGAGATGATGCATCGGGGCAGTTTTGCCGGATTGTGGATGTGAAGGCAGGGCATGCAGTGCACATTGAGAACCCTGTTGAGGTTTTGCAGGCAATCAGCAGCTTTCTTGACAGTGTCACGTAAGATTTTGAGCTAACGCTTGCTAGAGTAATAGTATAGTCATGCTTGCTTCACTGAGTCCCCTAGACAAGCCCTTTGATTTCTGCACACCATCTTTTCGACTCGCAGAGCCTTCTTCAACCCCCCCCCCCC
>QAXI01000421.1:255237-268455 GCA_004335615.1 Chloroidium sp. JM
AGCAGGGGTGTGGAGAGGGCGGAATCAAGTCAGGAGGGGGGGGGGAGGGGGGTCCCCCTTGTCTTCACGAGGAGATGGCGCATTGAGCAGCACTGTGTTTCTGGATCTTGATTCTGGAGGGGATGGGTTGATTGCCTCTTTCTTCATATGCACAGGCTGCTAATCGTGGTGGGATCTTGCCATTGTATTAGCTACATTTGCTTTGGCCTATAACATTGGCAGTTTAGCCTATCAGCTCAAGTGTTATTTGCAACATATTGATATGCATGTTTCTGCAGGTGGGAGTCAGTGCGGTATGCATAATGGGGGTCAACATAAACGCTGGCCAGGAGATCAGCTTGCGGCTCAGAACCGATGACCTCAAGGTGAGACCACACTTTGAAGTCAGAGCTCACTGTGGACAGACATCATTCACTCATGCCTCCCCTCCAATTAAAACCAGCAGGCCTTTCATCCCTCAAGACGATTGGGGGGAGACTTGACCTCTGGGATTTCCCCTTTGCATTTGCTTTGCTAGGTCTCACAGGAATGTGTCTCTGTAGATTCTATTTCTTCATGCTTTCATTCAGCAGTAGTGATGCTGATCCTCTTGCTCCTTCTCCAGAAACACGCAGGTGTATGGTTCCATCAACTTAAAAACAGGTGTGGAGTGGTGTCTGGGATTGACTCCCAGCCTGATGATCTGATTATGAATGACAAATGTTTTTAACCAAGCCTGGCAACAAGTGCCTTGAGAAGGCAGCCTGTTCAGCGATCATCGTTTCTGCAGGGATTCCGCAGGTATCAATCGATCCGAGACACCCTGTGCCATGAGCTGGCCCACATGGTGTGGAGCGAGCACGACGACCGCTTCAAGACCCTCAACAGCCAGATCCGCAACCATGTCGACCGCGTCTCTGGCTCTGCCAGCCGACGTGCATTCGAGAGGTCCGATCCCCTCTCTTCCCCCCAAATCACCCAAAATTCGGCATATTCAGCTACCAGTCCTTCTTCCTATCGTTTAATTTTGCCCTGAATAGAATCGTCAAATGTTACCTGCACTCTCTTTCAGTTGGTCTTTTACTTTGCTGTGTGATGTTCTGGCCCTCATCGCTCCCCAAAGGCTCTCTACAATTATCCTTTTCCAATATTTCTCTCGAATCCCAGAGGAGTGAGTCTTCTCTGCGCTGAAGTCTTACCTCTTACGGCAGCAGGCTCAGATCTAAAAGGCGTTGATAAGGTTCAAAGGCTCAGATCTGAAGGACATTGGGTGAGATACTAAATTGCATGCAGTGCGGAGGGGTGGAGTCTGGACGTGCCCAGCGGCCCACAGGACGCAATGGCAGCCTCCAAAGCCAGCAGTGGCATGACGCTGCGCCAGATGGCAGGAGGAAGCCTTCCACAGCCCTTGGGATTGCCTCAGGTTCGCCGACTCATCCTAGAAGCGGCAGCTGCATTGGCATGGCATGCATGGCTAAATAGTTGATCAGTGCCTTCCGTTTGCGAATTCTTATATTGGAAGTCAGCGAGCAAGACCAGAAGGTCTGGAAGGGCTGCTCAGCTGGAAAGAGTGTCTGCATGTGGCAATTGCAAGGAATGAATGAGACCGAGCTAGACCGGGATTCTCATAATAGGAAAAAGTGTAGACAAGACTGTGATGGTCTGGTGGGAGACAAAATTCATGCTGCCATGCGTTCAAGGAAAATTCTCTGCAGGGCAATAAAAATCCGGTGCCGGAGGTGGAGGCCATGGGTCACCGTGATGCGGCAACGGAAGCCAAGGAGGAAGCTATGGAACGGCTCACGGATCCCCCAGAGCGCCGAGCGGTGCCTCCTGCCATCCCTCGTTCTGCCACTGAGGAGCATGCTGCCGCCGCCCACCCGTCTGAAGCGCACTCAAAGAGCTCTCTGGCCAGTCAACACAACGAGCCTGAAGGGCAGGCCAAACCCTCGGAGCCGCCGGCAGAATCGGATCCACCTGCAGCGCAAAGCGACACAGTGATGCAAGATGCCAGCATTCCGGAGACCAACCCATCGGAATCCGCAGGGAGTCTGGGCGCTGTGCCGGCCCCTTCCCCATTGGCGGAACCCCAGGAGGGGCGTGCTATCCATGGCCGTCCAGATCAGGAAGAGCTCTCTGCGGAGGGGATGCACGCGGCAGAAGGGGGTGGGGTGAGCAGCCAGGGCCTCGCCAGAGAGGGGGATGCAGACGGGCAGAACGCCCAGGAGGGGAGGGTGCAGGGGGATTTGGGGGATTCACAGGGTGGTGAGGCGGGGGAGTATCTGGTAAGAGCCATGCGGTCGCTGGACGCGATGTTGACGTCTGGCAATCCGCAAGCAGCCAGCACAGCCATTGCCACTCTGTCGACAATCCTGAAGGTCCGCTGACCAATCTCCGCTTGCTGTCATGTTTCAAATTTGCTTCTGAGGGTGCATCTACAGTCTTGTATGTGCTTCTGTGTCAGTGTGTGTGGAATGTGTCAAAGGGGCAGGTGGGGGGGAGGTGGGGAGAGGTTCTGCCAATGTGCGGGTAATCACGAAGATAAAGGTGTATCTTGTCCCTCCCACAAGAGCAAATTGTTTGATCAATATTCAGGCCGGTAGGGGGGCCATACCCTCTTCCTGCAGGACATACCCGACTGGTTTCACCAGTCTGGTTTGATGGGGAAGGGGATCAATGCTTTCGAGGGCATCATCTGCTCTTCTTTAATTATGTCTTCTTTTGTGCAGAATGCCCTGCAACACCCAGGGGAGGCCAAATTCCAGAGAATCAAATTGCAAAATTCTGCGTTCCAAAATCGCGTCGCGCGGCTGCCAGGGGCTATTGACCTGCTCAAGTCAGCAGGATTTGTTCCCCAACAGGTGGGGGTTTGCTGGCTGCTTTTTTCCTTGCAGATTGCCAGAACCCTGCAATATCTGAATGACTGATGTAGAGGGTTCCTCTGATTATCTCTAAGCGGACATTTTGGTACAGCCAAAATCTTGGAACAACATTTCTTGCAGTGTCCTCAGTGCTACAACCGAAGTTGAAAAGCAAACATATTGTAGAAGTGCGCCGGCTCAGCGGGGTGCTGATGTGTTCTGTTCAACAGTGAAAGCACTGACGAGATCAGTGAGTTTTTTCATTTGTCATCCAGGAGGGTGAGGAGCAGGTCTTGAAGCTAGTGAGAGATGACCCAGGCTTGCTGTGGATCACGCTCAGCGCTTGCGAGACAGCCTTGCATCAGATCAATGTTGTTTGAAGCATTGTAGAGCTATGAGATCCACCATTGTAGCTCTCGAGCTACTTAAGTACCTTACCTGCTGTAGCTGTGAAACAATGTGAACAGGAACATGAATGATTTAGAACGCCATAAGTTCTTTCATTTGCTTGCATGCTTGCCCTCTTTTGCTTTATAGCATACAGAATGGTTGAACAGCATCTTCTACTGGTAATAGAGGTTTTTACATGACTACTGTAGCTTGCTTAGCATTGTTTGCTCACTTGGTACAGCTGTAACGCTTACAGTACACTTTCCATTCAGACGACATTTTCAATACCTACTGCATACAAGTACTACGGTACAGAGAGACGTACACACAATTAGAGAGAGTTCTTCATACACTGGTCATCAAATCTCATTGTACCGCTCATGCTTGGCACAGAACGTTCTGAGCAGCAATGCACATGACAAACATGACAAAGGCGGTCCTGATGAATGTTGTCAAGGCCTCAGCGTCAGCTCCTGGCCCCCAAAGCTTTGTGCATGCTTGCTTCAGACCTGTCACCGACACTGGAAGAATCATGTTGTTAAGATGTATGCTTGGAAAGTCCTTCCCCACTCTACGTTTTCAGGCTTAAGACTGCAGAGATGCAGGCAAGATGGTATCTTGAAGATCAGGTCCGTTCAAGCACTTTAGCTCTAGTCCTAGTCGAAATGAGGCACATCAGGCGCTGTATGCCTTGTCCTTGCCACCGCACTCCACACAGGACTATGAGCAAAAGGCTCATATCAAAACACCTGTCATAATTTCCTTGTCTGGGGCAGGAGAGTGCTGCACCTGCAGGAGTGCTGTAGACGGCAGAGATGCCATCAGGAATATCTTCAGAAATGGCGCGCTTTGCCAGCATATCCACAAGAGTGGCATTCCTCGCCTCCAGGGCCCTGTCATGCACACAGCTTTCAGCAGCACCCACAGCCCTGGACACTGACTCCATGGCCATTTTTTTAGAAAAGATCCATGAGGATTCAGTACTCCCAATTGGTAAATCAGTGATATCTTACCGTGCCACATGGACAGTGACCCAAAGAGCAATTCCGAGTCAATAAGAGGGGGCAGGATTTGGCTTCACAGCACATGACAGGCTTGTGCGAGTGGTGCAGGCAAGTGTCCCACCTGCAATCTCGTTGAGAAGCTTCCAGGCACAGCTCCAGTTGCCGCACAGCCTCCGCTCCTGACTTTGCAGTGCGGGAGGTGTGCACCTGGGTACTGACTCCGTCACACAGCAAGAAATGATTGCTCTCTTTATGGAGTGGAATATGATGCAGGCTGCTATGCGATTTGCAGTGGCAAGCCTGTGCTGCTGCCGCCTGCAGATGGCCAAAGGCATGGTCCACGGATGATGGGAAAAGTAGCCAATGTATGAGTGTCCTTAGGAAGCTAAGTTTGGCTTGTTTTGAATGGAACAAGAGATGGACTGTGGACTTCCTCGGAAATTCTGAAAAAAAGGAGCATGAGATTGGAGTGAGTTTGCCATTAGCTGTTGCCAGGGAAGGAAACTTAGAGCACCATTTCCAGCCGCAGTAAGAAGGCTGGAGATAGGCGAAAGTAGGGGTAGGGTACTGACTTGGAGGCCGTTGACGATGCCGGCAGCTCTTGTGCCGAATCGCAGGGCCGACAGGCTTTCTGAGGCGTCCTGCGCTGCCGGGGAGCAGCACACAATGAGCGCCACCTGAGCTGTGCCACCGAGGGAGTCCTGCACACAGACGTAGGAGGCATTACACACCACCCATGTGCTGTTCCCCCGAAGGCCCGTCGTGTGACTCTCTTGGCCTCAACTTCCTCAGAGCTAGCAGATGGCAGGGAGGGGGAAATGGGGAATGGGACAGGTCTGAGTGTGTGGGGAAGGACTAGATGGGGTGGGGAATGGGCAGACCAGACTCTGACTCAGGCGGGTCAGCTCCAAATCCTTCCAACAATGTATGCCAATCAAGATTCCCACGATTGTAGGTCCATGAGCTATGAGTGCACCTCATTAAGCCCTCCACATTCCTATTCCCACCCTGCCGTTTGGCGCAGCCTTGGGACACCTGTGCATTCACTGATGCAATAATGACAACACACACCAAACTCCAGAACTCTCGCCTGTAGGACGCGCGTGAGCTTGCTGTCCCGATAAGGCACGTGCGCTGCCCCGCCTTTCTTGGCTGGATCGGCGGCTGTGGCTGTGAGGGCAGACACCACATTCCCCAGGGCGCTGAGGGACTTGTTGATGAGTTTGCCCTCCTCCAGGGTCTGCTGACTCAGCGTGGCCCCGGCTGTGGTGCGCGCCTGGCGCTCGGATCCAGCCAGATCCACCAGGCAGAGCTTGCCGTTCTCCACCCTGTGCAGGCATTTCTTTTGGCAATTGAATATGACAGGGGAGGGAAGTGGGGGGGGGGGAGGGGGCTTGATTGACAAAGTGAGCGCCCTGACGAGTCCAGCAAAGGAATCTTGCCAGCAGGAGCAAATCTTCTCACAGCATTGGGCAGCAAGGGGAGATTTGACGTGGAACAGGTGGCTGCTCAAGTCTTATATTGAACTTCAGCCAGGCGAGAGCTCCTTCGAGTGCTCCTGCCTTGCGAATGGAAATGATAGTTCAGTTCAATTGCAGCAGCAGAGAGGCCAAGGGATACGTGGAGGATAGGAATATTTTACAGAAAGGGTAGGGGGGGTTTGAGGGTCAGTAGTGAGCAATTGGAAGATGCAGAGTAGTACCACAGGTGGCCCAAGCTGCAAGGAGAGTCTTGTGGCTTTTGTGGGCTGCAAAGAAGGGTTCCCACCTTGTTGAGCCGTCTAGCCACTGGCGGGAGACGTGCAGGGTGACCAGGCAGTGGGAGCGGCTGCTGGTGGCGTTCATGCCCGTGGATGCCACCGCTCTGTTGCCCAAGGCTTGCTGCATGGCATGTGTGACTCATAGCTTGGAGTAATTGTAAATCGGTGTGCAACTTTCAGGCTTTCATATTTGGCCATGACTGACTGCTGCATGCGGCAATCCTGTATGTTTCAAACAAGCGGCAAAGATTCATGTTGTAAGCTATGTTGCATCAGATCTTACTGTATTTATACAGGTATAATGATCTGTGTTGAGAAGGATATTGCCAGAGTTTGGCTGACCTGCATGACCTGAAGCAGCTCATCTTCGGTCTCCACCGGATGCTCCTTTGCCCCGGCCACATACACGCCCTTCTCCCTGTCCTGTACCACCACCAAATATATTATTGCAAATCACTGCACATAGCGGTAATTTGCAGCACCAATTGCTCTTTGCACAGCCCAAAGCTTTGTATCCAATCCCTTGCAGAAGCGTTTTGATGCTGTATGAATATTGGATCAGCTGTGGGCACCCAGCAAAAACCGAATGTAGGAGCTTACTCTCTCTTGCTTGCCAACATCCTCAACCAGTCCAAATGGTCAGATATCTACAGCACGCCCCGATCAGTGAGTGTCACCCCCTTATGCTTGCCCCACCCATTCTCCAAGCACTTCAGGATCTTTTAAGTATCACTTCATGCAGAATTGAGCAGGAGGGGATCACCTGCTGCACGCTGAGGTTCTCGCTGGACTGCGAGAAGCAGAGCAGGTCCCTGATCCGCTCGCAGTAGATCTCTACCGCCGATGCGCGCACCGTGAACCTGGACTTGGGAGTCTCACCCTGCTGGCCATTCTGCAGGGCGTCCATGAGACTGAACAGCTCGGCTGCCGCCCGGGGCACCACCCCTTGTTGCAGGGGGTCGAAGATGTCCCCTATCAGGGTGTGGGTCTTTCCGCTGCCGGTCTGCATCCAAATACGTCGCAAGGTAAGATGGGGGCCACGCCTGCCTTATCATCCAGGACCTTCAAACACTCTCATACTCAGGCTTCTCAATCAGAAAGTGGACCACTCACCATCTCAAAGTACACTTATAGGCAGCCTGCTGACAGGAAGGGCTCAGAGGCACTCTAGAGGGGCTGCATTGCCCCTATATGGTGAGACCTTGCACATATCGGCATGGCTATTTTTTCCTGAGCACAAGCTGCTGCACATTGATTTGACCATTGGCTTCATACTTTCCCAGGCGAATGAAGTGAGGGACGGCTGCGGTAAGTCTTGCCCACCTGGCCATAGGTCATGATGGTGCCATTGTGCCCCTCCACCACAGCCCGCACGAGGGGGGAGACGGCAGAAAAGACAGGCGCCTGGCCTGCACCCTGGCAAACAGGGCTGGACTCTTCAGTTGCTACCCAAGAATGCATACATATGTTGGCTGATTTGTCCTGAACAATCCCGATCATATCTCTCCTGAAAACTTTGCATGGACAGGTCTCTAGTGCTTTGGTCGACTCGATGATCATCCGGATCACCTGAACTGCAGCTCGCACACCGTCAGCCCAGCATCTTTGTCACAAACATACTGACATACCCCAATTTCTGTGATCTTTGGTCTCTCATCACCTTGATACGTCATGGACACATGTGTAGCATACTATCTCACAGCATCGAATACCTGTCAGCTTGCACTCCCTTGCTGTTCTATGCGCTTCCACCGCTTTGACCATTATAGGTGACTGCGCAACAAAATGCACAGGCAAAAGATGCCAGCACATGATGATGCTGTCCCATGAGGGGCCGACCTGCCCAAGTACACCATCAAACTCGTAGCTTGCATCGGGCCCCTCTGCCAGGTTGCTGAAGATCAGGCTGGTGGGGGAGGTGGCGGTGACACTGATGTCTGTCCTAGCGTCACAGGGCCTCAACCTGACGAGAACCCTGCAGAAATCGCCTGACATGATGCAACATCGGAACGTTATGAAACGTCAAAAGTTGAGACCACCCAGCCAGGCATGGGCTTTTACTGCTCCTTCAGAGTTTCTTTGCTCTACTCAAGTGGTCTTCTCTGCTTGCGAGTCCAACGTTAACTTCAAGACTCGCATGGCCATGGGTGAAGTATATGATGGGACATCATCAAGCGGGGCAGCTTTCTGAACATTGGCAGCTTCATGTCCAATTGAAAGCTCTAGATAAAGATGCGGCTGGCTGATCAGCCAGCCATGAGGGACCTAGCAAATCCAGTCTGCAGTGAAATGAATGACAGAGTATGGGAAGTGGGGATTATATCCTGGAGGTGGCAAGGCCATGTCAATTCTTGCTTCAGACATCTTCGATGAGCCAATGGAGACGACCACATTCTTGAGCACTGCTCACTTGATCTTGCTGGTCAGCTTTGGCGGCTGATCGACAACCGCAGCTCCTTCCGACATGACTCAGTGGTTTATCGCTTCCACAGAGAAAAGTCATCAAAGTGTTCTTCAAAATCTAGGAGAGGCCCAAACAGAAACCAGCCTGGCGGGCATCCAAATTCAAATTCAGTCGAGCTGGCTTGAGCACTCGATCCCTGCAAAGAAGCCAAAATTCCTATTTGAACAGCTTGGCAGGCTTGTGGTATAGGGACGTCACTATAGCCAGACATGAGGGTGGATTCTCAGCTCAAACGCAAGCCCACCAGATGCCCACAGCAGCCATTGACCAATACACATCTCACACTCTGTCATCAGTCCAGCATACAGCATCTGTACTAGCATCGAAGAAATCTACCAATGGCATGAATCCTGCCAATCCTTCTCCTGCTCTTCAATCACTCCTTCAACATGACAGGTCCTAGCTACCCATCGTGCCGCACTCAACATTCATTACAAGTCGCCGTAGCATCTGTTGAAACTCCATCAATGATCAAACCAAAGTCAGATATCCAGCCGCTTGAGCCTCTGGTCTGGTTTATTCAGTGCACAGAAGAGCAATGTCGCTGATAGCTGGTAAATTACTCCCTCAGCAAAACTCACACCTGTGGGCTATCACTCATCCCTCATGTCCTTTGCATCTTGCTTCTTCTGGCCCTCCCTGCTGATCAGATCAAGGTCCACTGCTCCTGGCTTGAACAAGGGGGATAGGCGAAACACTCCCGCAGCCACCAAAAATGCCGCCAGGTTCTGCAAAAGGGGCAGTTTGTCCTGCAAATGAGCATAGGTAAGTAAAGGCATTACAATGCTAGTCTTCCTACAGTATCTGATGCAGAAGCATTTGGAAATTTGCAATTCTATGACAACGTATGCCACTCTGGAGGCCAGCTGCACCCAGCTGCACAGTGCGTGGGTGATTCAGGAACTTCAGCACAAGTGGAAGCATATCAAATTCCAGCAGATTCTAACTGCCGACAAGCCAAGGAAAAAGAGAAGCAAGTGAAGCCATCACTGCGTCAGAGTGTGAAATAATAAGCAATTGCGTAGCTACCAGTGGAATTATTAGAGCGTGTACCTGTGTCCTGGTGAGAATGGGGCCCAAGCCAAACGAGATGAAAAGTGTGCCCCACAGCGGCGCAAACAGCAGGGGCCACAGAAAGCGCCGTTGAATGAAGCCTGCATGTCTCAAAGATGTCATTCTTATCCCGACCTTGAAGCAGACAATACACAACCGCATCCTCACATCCGAAAGGTCACTGCATCAATTCATGCCTTCAATAGCAATCCACAACTCTGCCTTCAATCACGTTCCAAAGTCAAAAATGTGCAATGCAGAATGTTTGCCTTGCAATTGCTTAGACAAAACGCTGGAAAGATGACCTTGGTTCTGTATGGTGGTCGAGTAGCCAAAAATGAAGCCGCCAAAGACAGAGGTGATGAGGGTCAGCTGGTACTGGTTGTAGGGCAAGCCTGGCACCACTGCACATCCCCCCTGCTCCAGGCAGCTGCTGATTGCACCGACGGCGCCAAGAACCGCCGCATCCTCTCCCTGCAAAACCACACCAAGCTACGTGCTATTCTTGCTTTAAACCCAACATGTGAGTGAATACAAGCCGCCGGTATGGCAAGTATAATATATTATACATGTGACCCAAAGAAACGCTGTGCTCAAATGCACAGAATACTCCATTCTCCTTTAATTCAACGCTTGGCAACAAAGTAAGATTGAGATAGCATAATTCTGAAATTGAGACACCAGGGTACAAGATGAGAGAACATCTTGGCCAAAATAATTTACCAGCATACACAGCTCGGATTTGTACACAAAGACAGGCAGAAGGGAGGGGTGTGCGGGCCTGACCTCTTCCCTCACAAAGAACAGGTTGCCGTACCGACTCTGCAGCTCTATGAAGAAGCCTCGCTTCAGCAATCTTGAGACATCACCCCCTGCCTGCATGCACGGCGGATTTTCAATGTGTTTTTAGATCTGAGGTGATGCTTCAAGAAGTACACAGGCCGCCGTCACAAGCTTTGGTCACTGCTTGCATGCCCATGCCAGGATGACGCCATACATACAAGTGATCACAGGGTAGATACAATCAATGCCGCCAGGCCAGCAAATTGCTTTGCTGAGGGGAGAATGGTATGGCGGGCAGACAAGCCGCCTGGGCCACTCAGGTGATCACGTTTACCATGCGTCTTTCCTGAGCTCGACAAACTTGTTGCAGCGTGTGCAGAGAGTGTCTGGAGTCGAACCCTGACAGTGCAAGAAACAGAACGCACGCACCTTGAACTGCAAAATGTTGGGCGAGCTGGGGTCGCAGATGACGATGGTGGTCTTAGGGTCGAACCCCCAAGCTTTGCGGATCTCCTCTCCAGTGGGCCCCTGCTGGGCGCCGTTCCTGGTCAGCAACCTCACGCGCCACCCGCTTCGCCTGCCCAGAAAGCTCTGTCTCAATGCGCCTCAGCATCACCTGTACCTCAGCTGCTCTTCCCATGTGGGGGACATTGCACTCTTGCCTAATGACTCAGTTTGCCCAATAAGTGCTCTCCCAATGCAAGTCTGCAACTCCTGTCCCCCAGCTGCTCACCTCAAGTGTGAAGCACTGTACTCTTGCCATACAGTCACGCGGTAGGGCAAAGACATGTGATACTATGCAGCTGATGAGTGGCCATGATTGGCCAGAAAACTCATCAATGAGCAATTTCCACAACGCAAAGGGTGTTGGTGAGTCCTCTGGGTCATTGAGGAAGGAGAAACACTATGCATATCCTTGAATGGAGCAAATATACATTGTGGTCACGGTAAGCAATTGCTTGGGGCCTTGAGAATAGATTATTCCATGAGGGGAGGTGCCAGTATGATGTGCAGAGCTCACTGTTCCAAGTCCTTGAGGTCTGCCACTAGCTTTTCCTCGGGACCTGCAGGGATGACTCTGGCAAGATCGAGCTGCAAGGAATGTATCCTCGGGTCAGATTCGCAAATTGTGGGATGGTAGCATTGTTTCAATAAGCTCCTTGTTCTCAATTATAAGCCTCATAGACTCTGTTTGCTGGCCATAAGCGACCAAGGCGCATCAATGTTCGGCTCACCAGCGGGTTGTTTGGGTCAAGGAGAGGCTCAGGCTCCACTGCTGCAAGACTGGAGCTGGCAATGCAGGCAGAAGCAAGAAATGCAGCAACAAAGCTAGACAGTCTTTGCATGCATAGCTGAAGACCTTCAATTCTCACGGCATGAAGCCCATGTGCATGCGGTGTTCTTTGTAAGAAAGCGTGCGGCGATTTGCTTTGCTGATGTGTTGCAAACTGTCGTTCTGAGACTTTGTGAAGCCCAGGCAGGCCTTTCGATTGCATTCCAGCACAACTACATACTGGTTCAGACTCTGTACAAGCGAACCTCTCTACTCGCGCTTCAGGATATTTCAGGTGGATGGCACACTTCCAATGAATACACTGACGGACTGCTTCGATCACTTCAATGCTTCTCTGAGCAAAGAAACGGTTTGGAGATCCCAGCCGGCTCTCCCCCCACCCCTTGCCAGAGCAACAAGAACAAGTGCTCTCACTGTCAACCACACAGCAATTCCTCCTGCATATACAGAAACTCCTGCATTTCGAAAGCAATCATGATGATGATGAGGACAATGAAGGTGCAGTGCGTTGCCATGCCCAAGGGCGGAGCGATCAACGCAAGGCCAGTAGCTGGTCTGAAACCGAGGAAGGCAGTCATCGCCCGCGCAGACAAGGATCTGGGGGAGCAAATCAAGGATGCGACCAAGGTGCGTGGCGAACGAGCTTGATTTCGAGTGGATAAGCTTGCCTTTCGGACAGCGGCATGCGCACAGCAAGAGCTTTTTGATTCTCGTTTCATACCAGAGGTGAAATAATATAATTCAGGAAGCATCAAGAACACTTGTTCGGCGTGTGCGGCACAGCCTTATTCAATCTTTGGCCAGTCTAGGAAGAGCACATCAGTCCTACCTAACAAAAGTTCTTGCCTTTTTTTATCTTCATTTGGGATGCATGGCGTTACAAATGGGGCATTTGCAAAGGAGACAGGAAGTTAACTGGCCTTGTTTGGGATGCAGGACCTTGTTGAGGAGACGAAGAAGAACAGTGGCCTGGACGAGAAGGTCCTCAGCAATCAGCCGGGCAACAACCCGTCACAGACATTTGGCACCACTGACGTCAAGACTGGCAGGGGTCAGAGCGCTGCTGGTGGGTTTCCACTGTTTGTGTCTCGGCAAAGTTATGCACGTACGGGGAGATATAGAGGTCTGAAAATCAGGGATGAGGTGCTGGTGAGCCGAGAGGCACTGCAAAAACAGAGCAAACACAATGTCCAGGCAGAGAAAGTCATAAGATGACACCATGCGGAGGCATCGCATTTCCTGCTCAGCCCAAGACTGGCGGAAACAATTGTTGGTCCAAGCCAATTTGCCATGCTTTAGCAAATTCTTTGCGTTCTTTGAGGGAAGCACAGGGTGACTAGTCAACTTTAAATGGGAGTCGCTACCCTGCAGAATGCAAAGCTGTTCATTGTTGACTGGCAAAGTCTTAAGGGTTGTTAATACTATGGATACTCAATTGAGAATCTGATTCGCTAACGGTGACTTGCCTGTGCAGAGGCTTTCTCTCCCAGCGGTGGTCCAGGAGGAATCACCAGCACAGTGGAGATCACGAATGGCAGGCAAGGTTATCTTCTGCTATATGATTGCTCTACGCACACCCCATGGAATTAGTTGAAGGTGAGCCCCAGGGGGGGGGGGAGGGACAACCGGGG
>QAXI01000421.1:270032-282497 GCA_004335615.1 Chloroidium sp. JM
TGCTTCATCAAATCCAACAAAAACGTCTTGGTCACCTTGGCAGCAAGTTCCCACCGTCTTGGGAACTTCGAGCGGCTCCATCCCTCCCCCCCTTTTCTCTTCTGCCCTGAGAGGGCTCCGGCAAAAGCTGGTCCCCTGGGCATTCCTTTGGCGTAGCCACAGACAGCTTGCACGGTGGTGAGAACCACCAGCGCGGCCACAAGGGGGAGTTGCAGTGGAGCACTTGAGGAGGGACACTTGCAATTTCCTGCAGGCACTCGTCTTGGCCTGTCCCGTGTCTGCTGCCTCCACCAAGGACAATTGCACCTGCTTTTCGGTCCCTCTGTGTTGCCACTTTTGCCTCGCATCCCCTACCCCCACTGCAAAGAGGACCTCCAAGTCCACAATTCAGCCCCGTTCCTGTGTCCAGAAAGCAAAGCAAAGGGGAGAGGGACAAGGGCTACACGCCGTACCGGACTCTCGAGGCTGGGCTATCGGCCCTGCTTGATTGCTCATGGCAATTTTGGCATCTTCTCACAAGTGCCGGGCAAAACAACTCCCATCAGCTTCCATACATATTGCAATGACCAGGGAAGAAAGACCCACACAAAAACTTGATTAAGGTGGATCCGGAGTTGAGTATCTACAATAGTTGCATAGCACACTCTCCTCTGGTGGGGACGGGGTAGATTGTATGAAATAAGATGCAAGCTGAAAGAGCACCACACAGAAGGATATAGGTGCATGCTGAGTGTCAAGCAAATTTACTGCGCGTCTCCTGTAGCGCAGAAAGCAGCACATCTCATCACATCACTGAAAAACTTCAACAGATGCTGGGGGTTGACTTCCTGCTCCTTTGTGCAGTATGGACAGGTGACGCGCTTTGCATCCCACAGCCGTTGCATAAGCCTGTAGGGCACTGCAAAGCATGTCAGCTTCAGAGAGGCATCCCTGAATCCTCTCAGATGCCCTGAAGAACGGTAACTGACAGTGCGGCAGATCGTGTCATCCTCAGAGATGACAAGACTGAGGTCACTGCAGCTGGGCGACGGCATGCCAAGACACTATAAGGCTATTTTGGACAAATCCGGCAGGCACTGAATGCATGTTTGCCTTCGACTCCGCTTATCGACTTTACTTATTGAGTCAACAGGTCTGGTTCATCTGAGTAGATGACCACAGGAGCAGGGGTTGCGAGGGGGGGCCCGGGGAGGCGACATTTATGTATATTGATGGCCGCAGGAGCTGGGTTGGGTAGGGAGAGAGGGGAGAGGTATCACCGGCAACAGGACTCTCGCAGTGCATGCAAACGCAGCATAATTCTGGCAGCCCTGGACTGACTCGCTGCTCCTTTCTGCAGTCTGGGTCGGGGCAGAGGAAGCGCTTTGCCTCGCACAGCCTTTCCATGAGTTTGTTGGGCACTGAAAAGCATGATGGCTTCAAAGCCTGAACCTTGTCAGAGGCTGTCATCCCTGTCGTCATTTCAGCTTAGCAATGGGAGAATCTTTATTTTAGTTTGACTCCACATTTTAGTCGACAGGTTCAATTCACGTGAAATGACGGCCACAGTAGCGGAGGAAATATATGTTGGGGGATGGGAGAGGGATCAGAGGGAGTAGGACGACAACTTTGCAGTGCAAACACCTGCAGTCTGCCTCGCTGAAGAACACCGCAAGATGGGACGGATGGATGGGCAGACTGTCTCGATATCGGCAGCCAAGAATGCACCTCAGAGCGGCAGCACGCTTGGCCTCAGGCATTTCTTGAGGATCCAGGTAGCTGCAATCACCGTCAGCGGCAACAAGCCATGATGTCTCAGGTGCCTTGGGTTTGCCAAACTTACTGCTAAGCTTACCTTAACCTCTCAAAGGCGACGTTGCAACAGCAAAGTGCCCACTTACGGTTTTCCTACTGTTCCAAGCTGGAGGATAGTACAACCGTCAAGGTCGAAGCCACGACACATGTTCATTATCAAACCGTTCAGGCCACCTGACCCCGTCCAGCAATGTGATTCCCCTCAAGAAGTGTTGGTTTTGACCCCAACCCCCTCACACTGCACAAGCACATACAAATTTCCAAATCTTTAAGCCTGAATCATTTAAAATCCAAAACTGCGACGGTGAGCGGAGCGAATTGGAGCATCGTTCAGGCCACCTGACCCCTCCAGCAATTTGACCAATTCAAGAGGTGTGATGTTTTTCCATCATTTAAATTCTATGTGCCAACTCATTCCACTCTTTTGTCTCTGTTTTCTGTCCTGATCCATTCAACGTGATAGTCTGTTCCATACAACTCCAACATTCACACGTCTCAATGCAAAGGCTAAAACATCACCAGCTAATCAATCAAGAATCAGCTCAATGTCACTGTCATCCTCCTCCTCCGCCTCCAACCCTCCAGCGTTCTCCACCTCCATCACCGACCCGGAGATTTGATCACGCATCCTCTCGGTTCTCTGAAGCGAGAAACGTCTAATATTGAGGAAAGATCTTGGCTTCTTTGTTGTACCGGATGGCCTCTAAATTTCTTCGCTACCCAGTTTGATCTCGGGAATTGGTAGTCACAGGAGTAGTCACAGGGAAGCAAAAGTTTCTGGAAAATAGGGAGTTTTCTCTTCTCGGACAAAGACAAGGACACAGGAAGGCCTCTCCTGCTTCCACGGATATTTCTTCAAATCTACAACTCGACGCCATTGGTTGGGCATAATCAAGATTGCAATCGAAGCTCCTGGAAAGACTGCAATCGCCTATCATCATACTGTGCACTGTAAATTGTTGGACAGAGCAATGGTGGCCACATTTACTATCCTTTGCGAAGGCAAGTCCACTAACAAACTCACTTGCCTCTCAAATCTACTACAAATCCGCCTCCTTTCGCTTTGCCTATTCCTTGGATACTAAGCTCGGATTCGCAATCATGGAGACTATGCGATGCGTTTGTGCAATAGAGACCCAAAGCGAAGTCTCTCTCCATCACTTTGCAGAATCACTCCCAAGTGTCAGAACCTCCTGCAATCAGCCAGTCGTCCAGGACCATGGCGTCCAGAGCAGAAGCTGCACCGTCTGCTTGTATTGCTCAATAGTATTCCCGCCTCCTGCCATATTTCTCGTCACCATCAAAGAGGTCTGGAGTGACCTGCCTTCGTGCACAGGCAAGCGCCTGAAGGTCAAGGCGCACCCAATGCAGCCCCTCCAGGTGCTGGTAGACCAGGTGGCCTCGCAGCTGAAGCCCCCCCTCCCCTCCCCAGGCCAGTGCTCCCTGCTGGCGGACGGCAAAGCAGTCGATCTGGCCATGCCAGTGCGCTTCGCCAACCTCCCACCGACAGTGAAGCTCGAGATCACCACAGGTGTGCTCACCTGCCCCATTCATCTGCTCTTACAGTCATGAGTTAGGTCTTTGGCCATGGGGGGGGGGGGGGCGAACAATAAACAATGTTTTTGCACAACAGGTTCAACAAAAAATAGGGGGGGCTGAATTTTCTTGGGTGCTCATGGCCAGGCGATGAGTACCATGGAGTGTCTCTCTGCCAATGTTTATGCATGTGAAATTGAAACACTGCTTTCTAGACTCACCTACCGGAGAGAATCCTATCGCCAGCTCCAGTCCCCACTGCACAAGTATGAGACCTCACACAGCCCAAAAATGCAGCAGCTTGACGAATGATTGTGTGCTCCAGAAAGGAGTAGAGGTCTGCCATCAGGATGATGCTGAGAAGCCTGCCCGTGAAGTGTTTGTCCCAGACGTTTCAAAGAAAGAACCCTTCGGCTCAGGGGAATGTTGCCCTGTGGCAGGCAGGTCAGACCGCCTGGGATTGCAGGAGCAGGCCTCCAACAGCCAACCCAGCGACCAGGTGCTTGCAGATGCCGGTGAGAGTTCACTGACTGATGGCCGCTGAAAGGGGAAGAAGGGAAGGGATGCAATGGTATTCAAAGCCTGTGATGCACAAAAGGGAGCATGTGTCGTTAGCTTCAGATGGTATGAAGGGTTTGAGTGCCATGGCAGTGGGGCTTTACTTTGCAGAAAGGAATGTCTGCTTTACAGGAAAAGGAAACCAAAGCGGTGAAGAGCGTGGTTCCGGAGCCTGCGGTGATGATTGCTATCCTCGAACGGTCTTCAGCCAGTACCACAGGACTTTGGATGCCCCTTGGTCAGCAGATGCTCACTGTGATCGGTTTCCACCCTGCAGGAGAAGGTCCCCTCAATGTTCCCACCCAGAACTCCACGATCGGCCCCCAGGCACATCCGCCTTTGGCGTCCCCATCTGCTTCAGCTCACACAACACAACCCCAGCCCCCCACACGGCAGGATCCCCTGCCCGCCGCCCAGCCGCCATCCTCCCTCGTCCACCCCACCCCTCTCCTGGCAGCGGCTTCCCCATCCACCACCCAAACCCATGCTGGCGGCGGTGGTGAAGATCCTGGAAATGCGCCCAGAAGCACCGCCGTGGGAGGGCCGCCCCCTGTAGGTGGTCCGTCAAACGCATCCTCCTCCAGAGACCCTGCCTCGGCATCTGTGGCCGTACAGCAGCCCGCCAGGGCCCACGATGGCGCGACGGGACAGGACTCCAGCGTCCCGCAGCCCGTCTCGGAGGAGCTGGCACGCTTGGGGCTGGATCGGAACGTCCTGGTCTTCACAAGGGCCGACCTGGCAGCGCCCTCCTCCCCTGCTGGGTGAGGCCACGCTCAGGCTGTGGCTCGAAGGACTTGGCAGGCTTGACCCTCGTCAGCAAGGGTGGAGATCGATTGCTGGCATGGCGCAAAGAGCGAAGAGCTGCTTCATCAAATCCAACAAAAACGTCTTGGTCACCTTGGCAGCAAGTTCCCACCGTCTTGGGAACTTCGAGCGGCTCCATCCCTCCCCCCTTTCCCCCATCCTGAAACGGGAGCCCATGCTGACAGTGCATGCAGGTCCGAGCAGCTTCCGGACGACTTCTACGAGTTCGGCATGGAGGACTACGCGGCAGTGATGCAGGGCTACTCCCACAGTAAGGCTCGCGCGGAGGCGGGGATGAGGACTGCCAAGCTCAGGCAGCAGGAGGAGGCCCAGAAGGTGCTGAGGTTTCCCTACACCACCATCCGGATCGTCTTCCCAGACTCCCACATCCTGCAGGTATGCTCTCCTGGAAAGCCAGCCTTGTGTCCAGCCTCGGAGACTGATCGCCCATTCTCACTGCTCTAGCTTTACATTCTGTACTGGAGAGTTGAGGTTGGGGGGCAGGGGGCTTGATACTTGGGGGAAGGGGTGGGGAGATGGCATGTTCTGTCTGTCACTTCTGCATCTTACGTACATACACTTGGGGAAGCGGTCCATAGGTATCACATTCTTTCAGAATCTAGGATGAGCCACTGCAGGTAGGCTGGAAGTATTTCGTCAAAGCCAGAGACAATGAGCTTGCTTCAAATATGCCAGAACGGGTTGCCTGTCGCTGTCAGCGATTTTCCGGCCCCTGCTGTCAAACTGGCAAGGAAGCAATCCAGCAGAGCGACACATATAGATTAACAAGCAAGCGCAGGAATGATAATGTTATTGCTTAAACCCCAGCCTGCCACTGCAAACTCAACCTGTGCCGCTGCAGATGGACTTCCGGTCCCAAGACACGGTGGGCTGCGTCAAGCGGAGCCTTGCCTGCTGCCTGCTTCCAGAGATTGCCGCCGACTCCTCCTGGCACATATACATCACCCCACCGAAAGAGGTATGGCACACTTTGGAACGTTAATACCTTCCCTCAGCTCTCATTGATTTTCCTCTGGGAAAAGAAGAATCTTTTTTGCCCAGAACACCTGGCACTGATCTGAAGGGCTGGAGCAGCAGAGTGGCTTTAGGCACAGGATGGTGAAGCAGGGAATGCAGCCCCAGGATGTCTTTATGAACGGTCGTTTGGGCTGCCATGTGGTTTCCCTTACCTGTCTCATCTTGACTTTCTGGTCCTTGGAAGGAGGCTGAAAGCTGCATCTCAATGCCAAGCTGGTTGAAGTGATGTTTGCATCTCCAAAGACAGGTAGGGACACAGGGTATGGCACATCATAGATAATCAGACCGTGCACGACTGCCTGCAAAGGATGATCACCAAGTCACACCCTCAGGACACACATCCAGATCGGTCAAACAATGTCAGGCCTTGTGCAGGTCCTCAGCAAAATCGACGCTTCCCTGTGGCAAGCACAGCTGTGCCCCGCTGCCAAGCTGTACTTTGGGTGCAAGAAGCATAGCGGTCCCTTCCTGAGGCGGGAGGTTCTCGCCCTGTTGGCTGCACCGCCTCAGCCCACTGCCCCCGCAGGCAAGGCTCTCTGCTGTTTCTGCCTCAACAGTATGAACTTGGAGGAAACTTTCTTTTGCCTTCTACAATCTCGTGAAGATTAGGAGGGGGTGCTAATCAAATGTCTCAAAAGGGTCACATAGCCTGATAGTGCCAGAAGGGTGTGACAGAGCCTACTCCCCCCCCCCCCTCCCCTCCGCGACATCCTTCCTCGACATTGTGGTGTGTACAGACCCAGAACAGAGGTCTTTCTTCTGACGTGGCAGTGCATAATCATTTCCATGTGCAGTTCCTGGAAGCCGAAAGAGAGAAGACAAGCGAAGCCCCTCAGAGTCAGAGGGCCAGCCATCCAAAGCCCCCAAGCAGAGCAATGGTGCCCAAGGAGGAGAAGGAAAGAAGCTTCCCAAGTGGATGAAGTTGGGAAAGAAGTAGAATTATGCAGCTGCTTTGTTGTTGGCACAGGATCAGGGTCCCAAATTCGCAGATGTGAATGTCGTCTGGTTGCCAGGAAGATGCGAACAGGTCTACACGGGTACAGTGGCTGCGTAGCCAACTTAGGTATGATGGGCAGGCTTCATTACATCTTTACATCTCGCTCTGAGAATACACGGTGTTATGAGCACTGCTAATCATAAAAAGGTCTTGCACATGGACGAAACCAATGCAAAATAGCAGTTCAGATCCTCACATGCACTGTAAGCACCAGGACCTGGGAACAAGCATTTGAAACTAAACAAATCTCATGCATGGTAGCAGACTGTTGCCAGGTCATTGACATGCAGAGGGTGTATTGATCTGCCAGTCATTGATGGCCCAAGAGCTGGATCTGCTATCTGGAGTGATTCACTCATGATCCGTGTGCATGCTGGTGGACAAAATCCTCTACCTCCCCGCTACATGCAACCAACTATCCTCAGATGCTCTTTGGGGGAGCATATCCCTGCTCACTCCTATCATTCCAAATAGTCACCTTCCAGTCCACATCTATTACGATCTGCTGACAGTCCAAGAAGGGAAACAAAGCGCCCGTCAGGGGGCAAAACCTCACATGATTCTCACAATAAACCGCGCTTTGTGGCGAGTGCAACGATCTCCCCGCAACCTTCCAATGCAAGCCTGACTCCATGGCTTCAAACAGCGTCTTGAGAGGAATCATCCTGGACTAGCTGCAGTTTCTTCAGCTGCTCCTCCTTCAAATAATCCTCATCTCCCAAAAGGGATCCTCAGACCAGCTGCGGCTCCTTCTGCTCCTCCTCCACCTCCTCTTTTTCAACCCACATGTCGTGCTGCTTGATCAGCTCTATCAGCTCGTCCGTGGCGGTGGCCATGGGGATGCCGCGCCGCACCACCTCCTTGCCGACGTACAGATCGATCTTCCCGGGGGCTCCCCCCACATACCCGAAGTTTGCGTCAGCCATCTCCCCCGGACCGTTCACGATGCACCTGCGCGCACATGGGGCTCTTCAGTGCAAGGACCATCTCCAATGGCAGCCAAGGTGCAGCTGGCGCTCTCATTTCATTAGTCATGATCACCAAAGTGATACTTTCTGAGAAGGAGACGTCTGTGCAGCTTGATTGTAGAGCTGTTCAAGGACGCCTCTTGTGGGCATGCTCTGCGAGTGCGCAGTGCATTGTTTGGTTGAAATACTAAGCCAGATGATGGATGAATATGACCCCCTTAAGCCGCAGAATCTCATCATCAATGTCTTGTGATGAGGTCGTCAATCCTTCAAAGGGGGGTGTCAGGTTTGCTCAAAGATAGGAGAGAGAGATGACGGTAGAAGAAAGGGGGGGGGGGCTGAGGGTAAGGACGTACCCCATGACGGCGATTGACACCCCGGGCAGGTGGCCCGTCTTGGTGCGGATCTGGTCGGTGACCTCCTGCAGGTCAAACAGCGTGCGCCCGCAGCTGGGACAGCTCACGTACTCCGTCTTGGTGTTCCGCATCCGCGATCCTGCCAGGACATTGTAGGCATTGAGCAACTGCCGGCAGTCTACATGCTCTTGGGTGTGCCCCCCAACCCCCCACTCTCGTTTTGCTTTTCTGCCCAAAATGTCTCCAGCAGCTTTGTAGCGCTGCTCTTATATCCAGAGGATTGCTTTCGCTTTTAAGGTCGGCTCCTGGTGGGTCAGCCTTTCTTTGCAGATTTCTTGATGAACTGTGTCAAATACTGTCCTGATTGTTGCAGATTCTACTTCCTCCGATAAGTGGGCAGCGCATCGACTGAGAGATGCTGCCTGCTGCTCGAATGCTTTGCATCGGCTTCCCCAAGGCCTCTGGACTCTCTTTGCAAGCCAAATCTTTGAACAGGACTGCCAGGTGGGGTCCATCCAAAAGGAATTTGCAGCTTGCAGCGTATCTTGGGGAAGTGAATGCAAGTCGGAAAATCCACCTTGCTGGAGAAAGATCAGCAGTAGATAGACTTGGTGGTCAAAATGTTCTTTATTGCAAGCCTCTATGAGCAGGAGATGGAGGGGGGGAAGAGATAGAAGCCAGGGGTCTACCTTGCAGCAGGCCGAAGCTCATGTTGCGCAGGAACTCCAGGTCCTCGCTTGGGCACTCCACCATGACCCCATCCCCCAGGCCGTCGCACAGCATGCCCCCCACCTCCGTCCCAGTGGTGATCACAATCTCGTCCCGCTTCGTGCCTGCATGACACAATAGGCAAATCGCTTCATCGAGTTCACTCGGCCGTACATTTGGTATCCTATTGGTATTTGGATCTTGTCCTGCTTTGTGCAAGCGGCTCAGGAGAGCAATACAAGTAAGTCTCAAAGGTCAGCATTTCTGATACCTTCTCCTGACCTTGTCACTCACCGCAGCATCTGAAATCAGCTTATCAGATGTTGCAGACTTTCCAAAGCAACAATTGTCCCAGAACTCTGAATACAGATAGCTCCTTTGGACTTTGGCTTGGTGCATAGACTCCTCAACCTTGCCAGCGCAAAATTTGGAAAGACTCTGATTGGAGGGCAGCCGTGTCAGGGAGATCTGAGGAACATGGCTTGCCTGAAATCACCCTCCAAGATCAAGCTACCGGCAGTGAACAAAGCCGAACAGTGGCAGGCGGAGCAGGGGTAGGCTGCAGGGGAAGGGAGGATGCAGGAGGGGCGCGGGAGGGATGCGGGAGGAGCGCTTACCTGCCGGGAAGGACCTGTGGTGGATGACCGGGATGTCCACGTCGTGCCTGGCCAGGTACTCGAAGAACCGCCGGCCGGCGTGCACCCTCGAGACGCCCTCCTTCACTTCGAACAGTGCCAGCACCGCCTCAGAATCCTGCAGGTGCACAGGATCCACACGTTTAGTTTCAATGCTATAAGTGCTGCTTGCCGTGTATCTGTACCTTGCATCTGTGCCATGCTCCGAAGAGCAGCTCCTGGGAGCAGATTGGCTGCAAGTCGAACCCTTCCGATCTGTTTTGCATACAGATCCGATTCTATGCAAGTATCTCATGACCTTGGCCATCTGAATGGAACTTTTCATAAGATCTGCATGCCTGCACACCTTCAGAGCCAGCATTGTTCTTGTCCTCATCCCTTCGCCCAGCAGCCTGTCAAAACACATCGGACGAATCGGGGTAAAGATTCTCGGTGGGGACCCCTGCACTCAACATTTCAGAGTGGCAGATGGACGATGGGTGGTTTCAGGTCAGGTGGGATAGGGTTGATGTGGGGAAGGGGGAGGTATGAAATGCTACCTTCAGGGCTGCCACCTCCTCCTCGCTCTCTGTTCCGTCCACGGTGACGGCAAACCTCCCGGCACCCCCCGGGAGGGGCACGTCCCCTCCCTTCTGCAGCTTGGCTGCCTCCCTCAGGGGCAGCAGGGCCACCGAGTTCTTCCAGGGGTTCCTTTCCAGCTCCTCTGCCGGGACTATGAGGTGTACCCCCACTTCCTGCGGGGCAACAAGTTTCTGATGGGTACAATGCACGGGCATACTCCGTGGGCAATTAAAGCTGATGACAGGCTTGCTTCATGCTGAAATGGTGATGTAATCATCTTTCCTGCAATGTCATGGGATCTCTGCTGCAATGGAGCCAGATCTTCTCTGATCCTGGAATCACTTGCAATCCTGCTTCACAAAATTGGGAAGAAAAAACAGCTCGACATGATCACTGAATCTCAAGGGGTTGAGCCTGCTGTTGAGAAACCCCCTTGCTCCTTGCACTGTGCCATAGTGGAGGAAAAATTCTTTTGGCTTCGAAAAGACCGATTCAGCACCTTATCTGTGTGGTAAAGAGGCAGGAGGGGAAGGGTTTGACGCACCTGTAGCCTCCTGAGCGCCCTCTGGCCCCCCTTGTCCGAGGCGTCCGGCAGCGAACGCAGAAACAGGCTGTCGGAGGTGGCGATGTCTTTGAAAGGCATGCCCACCACCAGCTTGGCACCCAGGGCCTTGTACATCGCTTCAGGGTTTTCCAATTCCTGGGGGAATGAGAAAAGGCACTCATGTATTTACCTTCCATGGATGTCGATTGTAACTGCCAGCTCAGGTGAATAATATGTTGACGTGCAGATCCAAAAGTCGCATATCTTGGCAGCGGCAGGCTTCCCAGAGAGGGCAATGGAAAGAAATTTTGGGGGCTGGAGGGGGGGCGGGGGGATATTTCAAGCTGCAGTGCGAGCCACTGCTACCAGCTGTAAGGAAACAAATTTGACGTTTATATGATTGCTATGAGAAGCTGGCCAAACTTTCTCTGAGGATGAGTCACTGTCACGTATTGCAGGGCACTCGCAGAGCAAGCGGGCCTGCGAAAGGGGATCACAAGCCATATCATTTGGCAAGAATTGGTGCAGGTGAGGGGAAAGGGGGGGGGGGGGGGAAAGGGGGGAATTTCAACAGAGATGGTGATGAAGGTTGGCGAGGGGTAAGAAAATGAAACAAGTTGTCGTGCACTTGATGATGAAGCAAGTGATCACCAGGCGGGTAGGTCCAAAGAGATCTGAGCCATTCGTATGCAAGATGGAATGCAAGTTGGAGCAGCAGGGGAGGAGTGTTCTGACACAAGGGCATCAATTCGAAAAGGGCTCACCGATAGGGTTGGGGCAGACAGCACGGAGCCGTCCCTGTGCAGGACGGAGCGGAAGTCGATCTCGTCGCCATCCCGCTGCTCCGGCAGGCGGCCGACGCGCCGCGCAAAGTCCAGGATGTCCCGTGTGCCGTTTTCAAAGGGCTCAACACCCCACCGCCCGCTGGCCGCCGCCTGCCCCAAGTTTGCCAGCTGCCTGTCAAAAGCAAAATTCACCCTTCAAGTCAAGTTTCACAGTCCAATGGACAAATGAAATTGCAGTGGACAGCAAGGATCTGGATGCAAATGTATCACCCTGTGAAGATGGTGTGAAGCGCCAGGAATCCCCATTGCCGAGGGAGGTCCGCCTGCTGGCTGTGGGTGGATGAAAACGGGGAGGGGGTGGAAAGGGGAAGAATGGCGAGAGCTTGGTGAGGTTACCCAATTTTTTTTCGCCATTCCTTGCAGGTGATATTCCTTCAGCCAGGAGTTTTAAATCGCAAAAAGCTCCTCCACATGGAGGCAATGAGACAAAGGAGGAAAGAGACGATAGAGAAGACAAGGGATTCTGGAGGAAGGAGGAGAGGGGCAGTGGGCTACCTGCAGGGGTCTATCTCCAGCTCAGGGTCCTCTGTGAGTGAGACTCTGATTGTGTCGCCAAGACCGTCCATAAGCAGCGAGCCGATGCCGATGGCCGACTTCATGCGCCCGTCCTCACCCTCCCCAGCCTCCGTCACCCTGCACATCACAGGCTGCAATCGGTGCCCACATGCCCAAGCATACCCCTGGAAGGCAGCCAGCAGGCAGGCGTGCAAAGCTTTTTGAATCTCCTGACCTCACCAAAGCTGAATAGAAAGGCAGATTTGGCTTACTGATACCCCCATCCTCACCCCGAAAGCCAGTATGAAGGAAGGTGTCCTTCCTTCTGTCAGTGGGGAGACCCAAGGTAAAAGTCAGGCAGTGCATCCATACAGCAATGCACACCAAAGGGTCAATGCCCTTCCTGCTCTTCAAGGGAGCCGCTCGGCTCTGATAAGGAGGCAGAGCAATCACATATACGAGAGCAGGCACTGCTTTTGTTGGCAGATGTGGAGATCCACAGCAATAGTGCTGGAAAGGTCCTCTGTAGTTTGTCTGGAATAGGTCACAAATTCAATTCTTATGGAGGTCTGAATTGCTCGCCCTGAGTCTCAAAAATCGTTCCTGCTTGGGGGATAGGGGGGGTG
>QAXI01000421.1:286371-296541 GCA_004335615.1 Chloroidium sp. JM
GTAGGGAGAGATAAACTTCACACCTGTCCTTGAACAGCTGTTCCCGTATGGCGTGACAGGCCTGCGCCTCCTGCTTGCCCTGAACGGTGATGCGCACGATGTCCGCCCCCTGGTCGGCGCACCGCTTGACCTGCTCCACGGTGGCCGCCACATCCCGCGTGTTGGTCGTAGTCATCGTCTGCACCCAGGCCAGCGTTTCCTTGTAAGGGTTTAGGGCTTTAGATGGCATCGTGAGCTGATCAGGGAGTTGACTGGGAGAAAACGTTAGATGCAGGGGGAGGAGATATATGACAGTTTGATCGCCATGGTGAGATCAGCTGGTTTCACCCCTTTGTGATGCATCTTTGACCCATCACCAAGGCTCAACTTTTGAAAATTTCCCTGTTTTCTGAGCATTCATTTTGGCCAATGCCCCTGCAAGCTCTCCTTCTGCCACCTCAAGTTCCAAATCCTCCCCTTCCATTTCCCTGATTCATGCTACAGCTTCTTTTGAGCTGTCGTTGGCTGATCTTGCCCCTTCGAGTTGTGCTTCTGCCATCTCAGGATCCATTCCCCTCTTTTCCTGGCCCAGTCCTGTGTGCACAGAGGTGTCTCCACCACAGTCGAGCTGGAGTATGAAATGTCGTAGAGAGATACTGCATGATCACAATCTTCACAGACTAGATTGTCAAGGGGACCGGCCTCAACAAACAAGTTTGAACAGGGAGGAATGGGAGCAGACCTGGAGTGCCACCCTGTGCTCCGACCCGACCTTGACCTTGCCGATGTTGATTGTCCGGGTGGGACGCCTGTTTGTCTGGTACACCTGCTCACAATACCTGCGGCAAAGCAAGGCACTGGTTCGCATGTTTGACTGCTTTCTGCCCTCCCTGCAGGTTTTCTTTTGCTGAGTTTGGTTTAAAAAACGACCCTACAGCTCAAGCTCATGGCCTGCACCCTGTGCCATTCCCTTCCCCCTTCACCTTCCATCCCTGCTTGCCCATCCCTCTCCCAATTGCGGATAGGTGCTTGGCAAATGGTGGACGTGGGTCCATGGACAAAATTTCCTCTGATCAAAAATAACAGAGAACAAATTCTCACTTTGTGGGCAGCTGCAGTTTCTTCTCTTCCGGCATGATCAGTGGACCCTCCTGCACTGCTGCAGCCTGCAGTACTCAGACCAGATCAGCACAGGTAGCCAGGCTCTGCGAGCACGGGCCAATGATAGGCGATGAGAAGTGTGTATATTCCTTTGTGTGAAGACAATCCAGTCTTTACAGCACCTCAGCAAAAGACATGTTTGTCTTCTTTGAGAGCCAAATCATCACGATCAAGCCTCTGGCATTCTGTACCAAGCAGTACTCTCGCCTCCCTGTGAGCTTCTGCGATGCCTGAGGTGCCAATATTTTGGTGCTACTCACCAGAGTCTGCAGTGTACGCCGGCTCTTTCCAGATCTTCCGAGCAAGATTCTCCCTTCTGGATTTCCGGCATTCCTTAAGCCTCTACCAGCGGCATTCCCACTACCCAAAGCAGAGGTGTCCATCGCACACCTTCAGTCCTTGTCAGAAAGAATATCTAAGAATTTGCAATCTTCAACGATCAATTCATGTCGTGAGACGGAAAGCTCATACCATAGTATGGAAAAATCCGCGCAGTATATCAATCTGGTGACTCATCTCTACAATGTTGCAAATGTGCAGTCCCAGGATGTCCCAGGATGACAATGTATGCGTGATTGTAAGTGTGCAAATGACCTACAATGCTGGATCAGAGGATCACAGGCAAAGTGCAAAGAACAAGCACTCTGACTGCTGACTTTATTACAAGCAGCGTTTGGACAAGTCAGGCTATCCGTGCACATAGAGGTGCATTCCTACAGGATAGCAGTGAGCACATCTTACTCTTCCACACTGCTACACAATCCATCAGTACTAGATCTTGCAAAATTAGATAGTATTGCGCACTGCTGAGCTCAGGGGCCACGAGTTTTGAGCGTGCAGTCCAGTGGCCAAATCGTCTTCTCTCCATATTTAACGGGAGCTATCACCCAACCAAAATCTCCTTGAAAAGCACCTGAACCCTAGATATCATTCCTTCTTGAAAATACATCACTTCATCAAAATCAAAACCACCTCTCAAACCTTTATTTACTCTGCCATTTGTTTTCAGTCCACGGCTTGAAAGGCCACGCCTGGGTTCTTCCTTGCAAACTCCTTCTCCAGGGCTTTGAGTTCCGGCCTGATCTTTTCCAGAGCAGCAGGGGACATGCGGTCGTGGAAAAGGACACCCTGCGCCACCAGCTCATGATCAGGTGATTGACGTCTGTGCTTGGGTGGGCAACGCAACGAATGTGCAGCCGCACGGAGAAGATCATGCGACCTCAACTATCGACCGCATTTTCTTGACCCAGGCAGTATGGGTTCCGCATGTCCCAGGTCGCGAGGCCTGCTGTTTTTAAACCAACAAAAACACTCATGAGAGTTGCGACACATGCAGAGTACTAGCAGAGAGACAAAATCCTGGCAAGAATCAAACCCCTGATCCAGTCGTTCATGTCCCTCACTCGCTTGCTCACACACGAGAGGCATCCCAATTCATCGCACAAAAGTTACAAGGAAAGGGGAGTGGGCACCTGGAGGTGGTCGTACTCGTGCTGGAAGATGCGCGCCTGCCAATTGCTGAGCGAGAGGTTGACCCGCTTGCCTGCCAGGTCTTGGGCCTTGACTTTGATGGAGACCGCCCTCTGCAAACAATCAGATGTGAATGACATCCCGCGAACTCGAATATCCACACACTGACGTTGACAATGTGGGGTGAGATGGGACCAGGCCATGCCACGAGCTTCGAATTGCACCAAAAACCCATATGTATCTGCAAATCGGCCCCAGACCTCCTTATTCCCAACTGTCAGCCCAGGAGATCTTAGAAGGTCCATGCCACAAGCTTAAAATCCATGCTGTACCAAAAGTCCAGAGATACTTGTACATCAGTCTCGAACACCCAATGGTCTCAACTGTCAGCCCAGGGCGTTCTCAGGAGCTTTAAATACCTTGACCTCTGAGCCAATCTGGCGGAAGGACAGGCAGCCCTCCGTCTCCACCTCCTGCTTCTTGTCGCTGCTGACGATGTAGGGGTTCACCAGCACGTAGTCTTTCTCCCCCCGTACCCCCGAGGGGTTGAACACCATCAGCCGCACATTGACTCCCACCTGAGGCGCCGCCAATCCCACCCCCTCGTCCCTGCAAGCAAGGAGCAGGCTGTTTGCACAATCATGCTCAGGGTTTGCAAGTACGTAGATTGAATTTCCCCATCCTTCCGCCGACAGTAATCAAATCCAGGGGGGATCTGTGCACAGAATTTTTGCATAATAACTCTGTGCAAAATGTCCACAGGGAGTTGCGGTTATGCAGTTCTGAAGTTCCGTTTCTATATTGCGTCCATCTCAACACTTCTAAACCTCCATTGACAACTTTGAACATTCAGAGCGGCACATGGTCGAGGCATCCTTCTTTAGTGATCAGCATGGATCATGGAACAAACAATGTGGTGTGTATCACAGATGTCACACTTTCCAAGAAACGAACATGAGTTTGAGTTTTTCGCTCCACCCAGAATGAAGGAGTGACACATGTGGGTGTGGCTTGTTCAGAGACTTGCATTAATGCGGGAAGCTGATGTGGGGAGCACACTTGTACATGGCATCGAACATATCCTCGGACAGCTGCTTGAGCTTTGCGTCAAACGTCCCAATGCGGGAGTTGGTCGCCCGCAGCCGGGGGTCCGGGTACATCACAACCTCCAACGGGCTCTGCCACTCCAGCTTATCCGCTGCAAACATCCAAATTGTTGGCTTCAATGCGCTGCAAGTAGTTCAAACGCTGCGAATAGACTGAGCTCAGATAGGCGTGCTCGTGCATGCAAAGTCCTATAGCCATAAAACAACAATGCAACGATGCGTCCTCAGATTATCTGTTGAAAGAGAACATCCTCTTTTGTTGGTCCTTGCAAAATGGGCTTTCAGGGGCGAGAAACAGACATATCTCTGAGAATTGGGGGTCCTCAAGGGTCACAGCCTCTTCAAAGGCCCTCCAATTGACCAAGATCATCAGGCTTGCGGAGTGCTGGCTTTGAGCCCTATCCACTGTGATTCTAGATCTCCGGAAAGCATGGACCCCCCCCCCCTTCTCCCCTCTTTCCCACTCCCCTGATTTCCCCCACAAATCTCGACCATGGGCAAATCGAGTGACAGATGGAGCTCACCGACAGGTGTCTCGTCTTCCTCTTCCAGTTTGGCCGCGTTCTGCAGCTCCTGCAGCTCTTTCAATGCCCCGCCCCGTGCCCTCGCCAGCAGCCCCCATGCGCGTTCCTTCCCCCTGATCCACTGGCTGCCATGCCAGCCTGCATGGAGGGCGGCGCTCTGCCGGCGACTGCAGTCGTAGATGCTCTCAGCCATACCCCACGCTGAGGTCTGGGGAAATTGCCGACGCCATGCAAATCGGTTTTGCACTGCCCAGCCGATGAGACTGATTGTGTAGATGTGTGTCTTCTTAGCACTTGCTCAATCTGATTCACTGCTTGGCAGCATTCTCTTGTGTGGTGGATTGATGAAACACGCGCCCATTTGATGAATTATGCACCCAAGACAATGGCACACATCATTTTAAAAGTCGCTGCCCAAGTGCCCTGCAATGCAGAGGCTTCTTCACTGGCTGTCCTTGGCTTCAGACTAACATTAGAGGTATTTGAGCAGTCATGCATCCTGTCCTCTCGCAGTCAGTATAGATTGCAGTGTACAAGATCTGCTTCCTGATGCGTAGAAGGAAATGAAGATCAGAAGTCTGAATGAAAAGCATAACCTTGTGCAAAGGGTAACCTCTTGATTTAGAAAAACCTTGGTACTTCCAGGGGCACTTCTGCAGCTAAGTCGTTGGCTGGCTAGGCGCATGTGTATTATCAGTCAATTTGACGCTACCTGTGCTCAAAGAACCAATGTGGTGTCGACTGGGATGCTTGGAAAGCCTGAAAGAATACACTCTTCGTCTTCCTTAAATTTCCTCAAATATCTGGATTAGTAAATGCCCCCGCATACGTCCACGCAAGAAATTGTAAGAAAACGAAGTTCTCGCTTGACAAGCCATTCCTCCCATTGAAGCGAGCAGCTTGTAAGTGCTTCTGGCTGTTTTGTCGCCCATGCACCGTTGAATTTGAGAATCTGTAAGATTTTTTGCTCGATACCCCACTTTCTATGCTTTGAGGCCGTACTTGCTGCCTTTGCGTCAGGTGAGCACACCGACTGCCCACTGCATGGTTTTTGGGGCTTTGAGCTGACTCTGCAACTCACATGCCGGTCACATGCCGAATTAGCTCTTTTCCGTTACTACTGATAGGTGACACGCCTTGGCCTCGCGGATGAGTGTTTGTTTAGTTTATGCACACGTTTAAGCGCCGAAGCCATCATAAGACAACGTTCATAGCACAAAAGCTGATCTGCAGGGTATCATTCTACTGGAGAGAGTGGCAGTGTCTTTTGAGTGTGGATAAACATGCGCCACGGTCCCACCATAACATCTGGGCAAGACAATGACGGCTGGAGGCTGGGGCTTGGGCAGGCAGGAGTGATTGCAGGCAACAGCAGGTGAGTATCTTTTCTAAACTCACCTCACCAAAACCACACTGCTGCCATTCCAGACGTGAACAACAAGATCTGACTTGTTTAAGAATTCAGTCACATTCAGAAGCCATACGCCGTTGCCATACCGCTTATCAACCCTGCATCCAACAGACAAAGGACAAGGGACAGCGGTCACCAAATGCAGCCCTGGCAGCAAGTCTCTTTGCTCTCACTCCCAGCACTCGCTTTGGACAATTTGAAGTAGCATTTGCTCTGTAGGCACATCAATCCCACTAGCAACATCACAGGGGCAGGAGCGGGGGCGGCTGTGACACAAATGATGCCGGTCGAGCCCTCTTGGCCCTCTGCAAAGGTGGCCGACAGATTGCTTGGCCAGGCTTCTGACTACCAAAGCCAACAGCAGCCAAGGTTTTCCCCTGAAGACTTGTGCTCTGGAGTATCTTTGTGACCAGCGACTTCTGCATCTGCCCGCAGATGGAATGGGATGGGATGTTCAAGCTGGTAAGGTGGGGCAAATCAGAAGAGAAGAGGACAAAGGGGGCCGGGCGATGTGATTCAACAAGAAGATTTCTGAGCTGCTTCACTCTGCTAGATTGTACGCGGAGTTGTGTGCGCGGAGTTGGGTTTCAATTTAGGCATGCAAAATCACATGCCCGCTTGCAGGCAAGCTGAACCCAACGCATCGATCGAGAGTTCACCTGAGCGGTTGGAGTGCGGGAACGGCAGGGGCGCAGCAGGGGTGTCCTCGGGCAGGGGTGGGGGTGGGGAGCAGGAGACATCCCATGCGACGGACGAGATCAACGAGGACGACAACGAAGAGGATTTCGATCTCAGCGAGGAGATTTCGGACCACAAGTCGTCCCACTTGGGCGTCAAGAAGGGGAAGAAGGTGATATTTTGACCTCGTTTGGGTGGGATGATATGGAGTTGCGGTGAATGGATATGGAGATAAGATGGAGCAAAAGTGGGACAATACAGGGGTCGGGGGAGGGAGGATTCGCATTGTGCACATGAGGAAGGAAAGGGGTTCATAAATATGATTTGGGGCTTGTCTGCATGCTGGTGCACAAGCTCTTGCTGTATTGATCGCTCAGCTTATAATTCTCCTTCAGCAGCATTTCTTCAGATGATCCAAAGTCGGGCATGATCGCCCTAATTTTGCACAGCATTCGTAACAGGCTGTCCGTCAAGACTTCGACCCATCCACCTTGGGACTTCAAGGTGTATTTTTTCCCTCCTGGTTACAAATAGTGCCTTCGTGCAGGGTCAGTCACGCAGGAGGGTTGGCAGGCCTGTGGCATATCGGGGAGACCCTGACGCCCCAGAGCTGACAGAGAAGGAGCGGCGGCGCATCAAACGGCGCATCGCGAACCGGGAGAGCGCCCAGCGAGTCCGGCATCGGCGCCAGGAGGAACTGGAGGAGATGCAGCTCAAGGTATGCCTTCACTCCTTTATTGAATCTGGGGTGTTGGTAGCAAGAAGGAAGAAAAGCGGGGGAGGGAAGGGGGGGGGGGCGGTGGTGGATTTACTGATGTAATGACCAGTTTAGGGTTTAGGGTTAGGGACCCTAAATTTTTTGTTGGGACACCCTTGTGTGATGGAGGCAGGATGGAGATCTTGGCATTTTAGTCCCCATCAGGGGCGCAATTTGATCTGGCGGTGAGTGACACTGGGCTGTTCGTTTCTGGGCGATCGTTACTTCTGTGCAGTATCATGGAGCTGTGCCTTCTCAGGACAGCCACTGCATGCGCATGCACTGAATCTTTGTTTGATGCGCATGAGGGCATTTCAAATATGGACTTCTGGGGAATCGGCAAACCCCATTGTGCTGTATTCAGCATGACTCTCAGCTCAGGAAGCAGGAAGTGATGCATTACTTTGTGCAGCTGCAAGCACTTTATGACGTGCCTTGTGCCTTGGAAGGATTCTGGTTCGGTCATGAATTACTGTCATGGGACGTGCAGATGGACCAGGTGATCGAGGAGAACAGCCAGCTGCGCAGCCAGGTGGAGGCTAACTTGCAGGCCAGGAGCCAGCTGACCAGCGAGCTGGAGGAGCTGCGCGGCAAGTACTGCGCCATGGCCGCCCTCAACAGCAACATGGAGGCAGAAGTGCAGGCGCTGCGCCAGAGCTTGCAGGTGTGGACGACCTGTATCTATCCCCTGTTTTCAACAGAGACATTCCTATGGTGAATGTGCGCTGCGCAAGGGGTTGTAAGTCGCAGTCGGTGGTCCACAGAACGTGCGCTGTGCAGCTTTCTGGTTGCTTATTTTGTGAAACTTCACTGTTCTGCTCCTCCTGTCACACAGTCCATGGAATGCCTGATCTAGACCGAGAGTGGCTGAGATTGCAAGATCTGACTACCGGATTGGTTGCCCCACCCCGCCACACACACAGACCATGACCCCGTTCCCCGCACAGATTGCTGTTTGCAAATCTTGAATGACATGAGCAGGCGCTTGAAGCAGCTGACAAACGCGAATGATGCCTCTTGCAGCTCAAGATGTCTGACCTGGAGTCCGAGCTCGACAAGCGAGAGGCCGAGGCCAATGCGACATCCTCTGCCCCCGCCTCCTATGCGGAGGGGCTGCCCTCCGCTTTTGGGACCACCACCATCAAGCAAGACACCAGCTACCCGCAGCTGTCACAGGCCCCCCAGGGGTCTCAGCCCTTCTCCTCTGGACTCCACATGTCAATGGTGAGCATATCGGAAGCCCGCTTTGTGCCATTGGCCATCTGATATGCTCTCCAGGGCTTTAGGCACTGGGAGAGGTATTGTTACCAGCATTGCTGGCAGTGCTGCATTCATCCATGAGCTGGCTTATGCGTAAAGTGGGTTTGGGGAGGAGGGGGTTGTGGTGACAATGCATGGCAATGCATCGTTGTGCAGTTTTTAAATTTGCCAGTGTGCTGAATTTTGGTGCCTCCTGGATGTAGTGTCGCTCCAGCTCGACACTCTGCACGATTCTTAAAAACAGGGCATTAGGGTTGTGAATCTGAAGTAATTGATGGCGGTTGCAGGAGATGAAGGGCAGCCATGGAGCCATCGACTGGTTCCCCTCCCTGAACATGGAGGGAATCAAATCTATGGACATGGACCTTCTTCTGGAATCCTACAATCTCAACAACAACAATGTGGCTGCCTAAGCCTACCCTTGCCAGCCTGCAGGACCTGTTATGTTCCTGAGACTGTTCTGTTGCTCGTTTGTTCCTGTTTGCTGACTTTGGCAAGCCTATGCTGCCGCCTTTTGTTTTTTCACGTTTGTGCATCCTTGGCTTCCTCTTCCTACTGGATGGTCGTGATCATGAATGCAATTTTGAGACAAGTGGTGTGTGTACACGCATAGAGGTGGGACCCAAAGGCTAGACTGCCCTGCAATGTCAGTAGTATCCTAGAGTTCGAGTTTTTTTCTGAGCGATTGTTTTGCTTGTTTCTGATGCAATATCATGAAAGCTGTATTGGATGAGGAAACAGTTCTGGAGCAGAAGGTAAATCTTGAGATACATTGTCAAGTTGCTGCAGAAGGTGGCAGAGTTCTGGTGATGATGATTGAAGACGCTCCTGAATGGCATTTGAATTTGACACTTGTGTTGTTTCCAGCATATTAAAGCTTCCTTCCTCCTATGTTCAGATTGCCAGAGTAGTGGAGTTGAGAGCGCAGATGCTAATCTGTCTGTTGCTGATGTGAGGCAGATATAGGTGTCAAAGTGCAGCGCATCATGCTTCATGTCCCAAAAGGCAATGGGGAATGAAGTGGTTTTGAACCTAAACCCGACAGGATCTGGGAATTTAATTCACGGTCCAAACGGTTGTCCTCACTTCACGACGCACTGGCTGACATCATTGGCTACGGTATCTCATCCACTAAAATTGCCTGAAGGCTTTGTTTCATAGGTATTATCAGAAGCACGCAAAAGTGTGCATGCGTATTCAGGGATGCAAGTATTTGCACTTCATATTGTAGCGCGACAAGCGCGATTTTGCGTTTCTCTGAAGGTGCAGTTGATTTCATTAGATTTAGCGGATCTGTTGCAGATTCGCTGGTGTCGCATCCGTCGACCTAGTTCAGGAATCCGCGGAGCCTTCATTATGCAGCATGGACCCACGATCACATCTGGATACGAGGGAGAAATTGACTGGCGTACAAGCCTGGACGACGCCGTCTTGTTTTGCACTGGCAGGTAGAGAGGGACAGCTCTCCCCTCCGTGTCGTGCCTGCGTTCCTTTGGTGCAGATTAAAGCACGGAATTCCAGTCAGGGCGGCTTTCAGGGCTCCCACACACCACAGCAGGCATCATCTTACGCTTGAACTACAGCATCGAAGTCTAGCATGCCCTGTGCAGGCGGAGCAACGACGGTGCCGTCACTTCGCCCGCTCCTTCCTGCACGTTTCCTACCACACAGCCTGCAGGGGCAGGGCCGTGGGTTGCCGACAACCTGATGGGATCCTACGAATGCCCCTCCAGCGCCAAGTGCGCACAACTCCTCTTTGATCCTGTGGACATCAGCAGGCGCAGGAGCACATCGCTATTGGGGAGCAGGTGTCAGGGAGAGGGG
>QAXI01000421.1:325656-339070 GCA_004335615.1 Chloroidium sp. JM
GGGGGGGGGGGGGGGGGATTAATGAGTTTGTCAGCCTGGATTTCCCACAGAAGTACTGAAGATCACAATCGCTGCTGCAGGAAACAGGGCCAGGGGGGCAGGCAGGTCCAGACCAGGTTGCGCCTGGCGGGGGCACGCTTCTGTCGTCCGGTCCTGCAGGTGGAGGGGGAGCTTCCAGGGGCGACGGTGGCTGGGGAGGGTTTCACAGCGGGCCTGCTGGTGTCCAACCTCACGCCGATGCTGCAGCAGATGTCGGTGGCGGTGGGGGACGCTTCTGGATTCGTCGTGGCAGGTGGGTCCTTGGTCACTCATGCAATGCGGCAGCAGAAAATACAGACTGGAGAATGGAGCTTGTCAATGATTGTGTTGAGATGGGGAAGGGCTGGGAGGGCTTCTCGTCATCACAGACCCGACATCTGAGCTGCCTGAAGTCTAGAGGATTTCTGTTGCAAATCTCATGCTTCTGTCCTACACTGCTAAGGTCTGGCGTGGTCTTTGCATAAATTCTCGATCTGATGTCCATTGCACCTCACAGCATGCCAAAGCTTGCAATTTTCCATTCACAAAGAATCGCTGCCTTCCCTGACTGGCATATCGCTGTGTTTGCAGGCAGCAGGCATGAGGCTTTCAACATCCTCCCGCTGCAAAAGAAACGGCATGCACTCACCCTCGTAGGATACAATCCAGGGACGCTGCCGACTCCCCACATGAAGCTGACAAGCCTACGGTGAGCTTTCTCCTGTTCGACAAGGATATTATTTAGCTTGATGTAGCATGGAAGAAGCAGTGCTGTGGAGCAGCCAAGCCAGACTGCCTTTTCTCTTGCCCCCAGGGGACCGAAATGTGAGTTGCAATACAGTATCAATTCCACTCCTTGCAAACGGTGGCTTGCAGAGCATAAAATGATCCCAAATTTACAGCTTGGGCTCAAGGATATTTCCCCAAGCATCATACCCATTGGCCAGAGGTCCTTCCTACTGTGGCTTTGCTGGGTGTCATCATGAATGCAACTGAGGGGTTGTGATGTGGCCAGGTATAATGCTGTTCTGGAGCCTTGGACTGGACAGAGTTTGCTTGTGATGCCACCGCCGGCTCAGAAGTTGGAGCAGCATTTGGCGCAGAAGCCTGTGCGTTGATGTTGTGGGAATCACTAGCATGTGATTGACTGAGCATGGCAGATGATGGGTTGGACTCTGCCTGCACATATAGGATGGAAACAGGAGTGTGAAAAAAATCCAGAAGATTTACAGCAAGCACAGCCAGTGCACTTCTGCACCATGTCGATCAATCTACATATCATTTTGAAGAAGATGGACTAAAAACCAGTAGGCGCTTCCCAACCTTGCCACAGGCAGTTGTGGGTGTGAGTGAAACGGTACATCTTGAACCTCAGTATGTGTCAAGAATCTGTCAGGACGTATGCAAACGCCTCAGGGAACAAAGCATCAACATGGCAAGGCATACTGCAATCTGCCACTTGTCTCGTGCATTTCCTACACCCTGCGTTGAGCTGTTGTTGTAGCTGTGGCTGGTTCATTGGCGCCAAGGGTGGGGTGGCCCTCGCAAGGGGTGGTGGTCTTCTCGGCGATAACATTGCGCTCGCCACCCAGAGCTTCCTGCACCACTTTTTGGTATTTGCTCCCATGCAAGTCAATCATATTTTCTTCTAATGGCAAAATATTCAATGCAACGTCTTAAATTCAAATTACCTCGCATTGCAACATGATAACAGCATACCTTCTGGGTGCCCAATGCCTTTGTCCCAGTGAATTTTGTATTTATCTCGAATTCCTTCTCAAAATCACGGTGCTCTTTGAGGGCGGTCACATGCTCCTGCAATGGCACAACCATGTCAGGGTTCCAATTCTAGACAAGCAAATACCACCTTAGCAGCAGAGAAGAATGGCATCCTCAAGAAGCATTGCAAGATAATATTTCCTCACCTTGTCAACTGTCCTGTCTCCAGCGACAGCGAACTCAGTCGACTCACACACAGGGCCTGCATAAATGACAGTAATAATGAGGATAATCCCTGCTATCTTAAACAGATTTCCACACATCCAAGCAGGAAGGGGTCAGACATTAAACTGACACCTGCATGCTGTATAGGCAGAGTTTACCTTTCTTCCCCTGGACCCATCCCTCGCCGCCAGGGCGCTCAGACTGGACGCCCTTCTGCACAAAGCTTTCTCTCTTCAGGTCTATGGTGAGTGGCACTGTCCATAATGGCGCAAGCGGCACATTGATGAGGCAGTACAAACATAGGGTTTAGGGTTACAAATCTTTCGACAAATTGGCAATTTGTGGGAGAAATAATGAGATGGAAGCAGACTGAGGAGGCAGAGGGATTCTTACGGGGAGGTTGGCAGCAATGACAGGTGCCGCATCAGCTTCCACCTGGTTCTGACCAACCACGCGCTCCGCTGCTCCAACCACCTCCGTGTTGGAGCCAACCTGGCGCTCGCGGCCAGTGGCGTTCACCTCCTGCAAGAACAATACCACATGATGCTTCTCTGAGAAAGCATCTACAATGCTGGGGGAAGTTTTCACCAGAGGAAGCAAAATGGTTTCTGAAAGGATTGTGACTGTTGTGGCATTCTTGTGCACTGCATGAGGGGAGATCCGCATTCTTGTGCACTGCATGAGGGGAGATCCGGGGAGGCGTGCCTGCTT
Organism: Chloroidium sp. JM; assembly: GCA_004335615.1. Taxonomy (NCBI): domain Eukaryota; kingdom Viridiplantae; phylum Chlorophyta; class Trebouxiophyceae; order Watanabeales; family Watanabeaceae; genus Chloroidium; species Chloroidium sp. JM. Next base: position 328,330 of record QAXI01000421.1, read on the forward strand.
GAAGTCCTTCTCATACAAGTTGTGCTCACGGTGCCTGTCCACCTGCTCCTGGTCCAAGGGGCGGTCCTCGGTGGTGGTGTAGTACTTCTTGTCGATCACGTTTCCGCCTGTCCCTGTGGCTGCACCAGTTGCCACTCCAGTTGCGGCGCTGCAATCATTGAGGCTAAGTGAACACCTGTTGTCGGCTTGTTTAGGAGCTTCCCGAGGACATGTTTCTTCTTTGCAACTGACAGACATTCAAACAATGCTGGCTTTTGAGAGTTGCCTACCCAGTGGTTCCCCTGGCCTCAGTCTGATGAGAGCGGGCGTTGTCGACATGCTGAGCACCGTGGTGAGCATGGTCTGCGGCCTGCAAATCACTTTGCCGTCAGCACTTCAGCTGAAAGAGTGCCGGAGCAGCTCTCGCAATCCATTAATTGTCTTGCACCAAACTGTGCACAAACATGACGGGACACAACAAAGGCACGCCACACGGAATAGAAGGGACAACAGACCTTGTCAGCGTGACCAGCAGCAGCAGCCTTGTGCTCCTTTTCTGCCGATTTGTGTTGTTCCTTGGCGGCTGTGGCCTCGCCGTGCTTGTTGCCGATGTGCAGCTTCTCCTTGGCTTCAGCCATGTTCTTCGTTACCTTCTCACCCATCCCTGCCTTGGCGTGGCCTGCTCCGGCCTTGCCCTCCTGGGCTGCAAACAATGCCAGAAATTACTCTTCGGCTTCGCAAACAACACCTGGACAGTTCCTTTGCATACACCACCTCATGATAGAAAATCATGCACTATGCTGAGCAGTTTGATCACATGCAAGACCTGGCATGTGCCGACCATGGCCAGACTGACACCGAAAGGTGAGGGAGATATAGGAGGGAGTGCTCACCTCCGGCCTGCTTGTGAGCGTCGGCTCCCTGAAGGTGGTGGTCGGCTCCTGGAGTAGTGTTGCCGTGTTTGGCATCCTGAAAGGCACAGCAAATTTTGATGCCGTTGGTTTTGCCCTTTACTGGGTAAGGAGACCTGGGCAAGGACGGCGCTCTTGATGATTGTGTGATGCACTAGATCCTGATGGAGTGAATGGAATTGAGTGCAAAATTTTGGGACTCTCAGCCGTGGGCTCTTTTCTTCAAATTCTTCGCTTGGACTGGTTGTATGTGGCTAAAATAGGCACAAAACCTTGAAAGCATGCAATTTTTCCGGGTTTTTGATCAGGTATACTCACTCGCATGCCTAAGAACGGCATGCCTACACCCACAGAGCGAGCTCGATTGGCCGGTTTCGGGGTCGCAGGAGCTTATTTTAAACTCCAATGTACCCCTTATCTATCGCGCTTTCAAGAAACGTACCTTGCCCAAATGCAAGACCTCCTTGAGCTTGTCCATGCTTGTGGAGTTTGACGCTTAAATAGGCTTTTTGTCGGAGTATTTTAACGTCGTCGATGGGTTGGGGTTGGAGAAAAGTTGGGTTCGAGAGAAGCTGGTGCGAATGGTTGCTTAAATGCATATGCTGACCATGACGAGGTTTTCCAGGTTGGAGTTGATCAGCTATATTGATCGTGAAGTGGATTCGAAATTGTTTCCGAATATTTCTCATAACCTTGTTCTGCACCGGCCAGAGCTCTGCCAGCATGCCGCTCTTCAATCTGAACATGCCTGCAAACATAATGGTGTTCTCAGCTTCTTGCTCTAGCTGACTGCCTGCGGGCATCTATACCTTGTCGGCCAGTAAGCAAGCCCACACGCTGCTGTCTTGGATCTCTATGTGCCAGAGGAGAAACATCAACTAGCTTGTACCGGGCAGAGTCTACTGTCACGAACTCAGTTGAAAACAAAATAATCTTCAGAGGATTGCACGATGCTCTGGTGACACTGGCAAAATAATTGGCCATCTCTGTTGCCGCTCGCTCGATGAAGGGAAGGCTTCATTCCTTGTCGACAGGGGCAGGGGTAAATATGTCAGTCCAGGTTGTTATAGAAGATTAGATCACGGTCATGCTGAGCGGAGCGAAGGATATCGTGTTCGTCTATACAGTGGCTGTGCTATATTCAGTGCCATCTGCCTCTCTAGCAGCATACCAACACCACAAAATGGCCGCCATGCGTACTTCTCTCTCAGCCAGCACCACCTTGGCCCAGGTGCCCGCTAGAGTATCATTCAAGCCCGTCAGCATGGCACGGAGGAGCCCAGTCGTTGCCAAGGCGACTGCTCAGAAGGTGCTATCAATCGATGCGTTCTTTCCGTGTTGAGCAAGGATCTGGGCTGATGATCAGAGTTTCAATGAAGTTTGTACAGTGTAGAGGCATTGCGAGAGCGTAAATACTTCCTACACACAGCAGATTACAAACGGCTTGGTGTCATGCTCCCTCACAAAATGACAGAACACTTCCTTCAACTACAACAACCAAGCTGAGGCAGCTGGCATTAGGTCATCAAAGGTCCTGCTGTTATAGACAGATCAAATGTTGACAAACAAATCCAATGCTATTGTGAATCGATAGGGTTATTCAATGTTTAAAAAAGCTCATCCATCGCGCTCAGTGGTCGTCCACCTCTCGACTGAATGAAACCAGGATTTTGGTTTCACACATGACTGAACGCTCTACGATGTGCAGACCGCAAGCCTGGCAAGCATGGGAGTTGCTGCCACCGCCCTGCTGGCCCAGCAGGTCAGTGCACCTTCCCGTTTCCACACCAGGAGAGCAGCAGATGGGACAAACCCTTCGCAATGAGAAAAGGGGGATCCTGCTTGTGAGGGGATTCTGGCTTGATGGGGGCCATTGGCAGTCACCTAGGCCTGCGTAGGCCAGAAACTTGTCAGCGCAGTAGGCTGATAATGTTTTTATGGCAGGCCCACGCCGCAAATGAGGTCGCACAGCTTGCTGCTTCGGACAACAGGCTGCTCATCCTCGGAATTATCTTCGTGCCCGCTCTTGGATGGGTGAGACAACCCTCTCTCTCTCCGTCTCAGAACCAGCCTTTAATCGATTCAATCTCCACTGTCGAATTCCTGTTTGCCCCAAGCGGCAGTGGCACTCATTGCAATCTTGCAGAGACATGCTCCATCAGAAATCGGAGGAAGAAATAGGGAAATGACGACATCAAACATTGCAGGTGGCATTCAACATCCTCCCAGGCGCCCTGAACCAGCTCTCCAACATGACCGACCAGAACAAGAGCTCTTCTGCCAAGGGCGGGAGGAGGCGCTAGAAGCTTGCCTTACAGCTACGTTGTTACATTTTTGGGAGTAAGCCTGAAAGATCATAGCGCAAGAAATTGGCAATATGCCTGGGGAGGCAGTAGTCTGCTGTCAAGGCCGCTGGAGCTGTACTAAACAACTCAAGAGTGGCCAATCGTCCAAAGAGGTTGATGTACGAAGTGTGCCAGGACATTTTTGTGACAGTCTGAAGAACTGAGAGGCAGAAATGCCCAGAGAAGAGAAAATGATGTTTATAGTAACATGACCTCTCCTGACTTTGTTCACCCTCCCAATTTCCACACCAAGTGCACTTTCCTACACACATTTGGGGATCCTGCAACTGCCAATTCTATTCCAATGAATGCAGAGTAGCACACATTTCTACAGGCCACCCCCTCCTTGAGCCTTGTGCGCTACATTCACCTTTTCTGTGGAGAAGCTCCAAGCCTATTCCACTGTATTCCAACCACCACCATCTGCCCCAAACTCCTCGGATTTGATGCAACACCACCTGCTTCCCAATCAGGCTGGATGTTCCGACCAAAAGCAGCTCCGCAGCAAGCAGGTATGGGTGCAAAGACCACGGACACCACATGCCTCCCTTGCTGCTCCTCAGATTTCGTCTCCATCCGAAAAGGCAAAATCATCAAGTGGGGGGAAGTCGCCCGCCTTGACGACCTCAGGCCGCTGGAAGCTGCCGTAGCCGTCTGGGCATGTGAAGTAGCGCTGCCCCTTGACGCTGCCGTCGTTCTTGCCCACCGGCTCGTCAAACTGCACCCCCACCCAGAAACCCTTGGGGAGGACTTTGCACTGCCCGACGAACCTGAAGCACATTTGTTTGTAGGTGAACGTTGGCTTGCGATGTGGGCATACCTTATTCCCAATGATATTTGAGTGGGTAAGCTGCTGGCTTCAAGCAGGGGATGGTGCCTGATCGAGACACCCTCCCCTCCCAAACAGAAACACGAACGCACACATGCCCTGGAGACCCACTCAACCTGGAGAGATCAGGCAAATTCAGATGAATTCTGCCCCAAGCGTCCACTGCCCTTCATTACGCACATGCAGAATGGGTTGCAAAGACAATCAACCATGCCACTGATGGAGGAACGTTCTCCTACTTTGCACAGACCAGGATGCATGCGAGGCAGCTGTGTGTGCTCTCAGCGCCCCCTTGCTGACATGTGACACCCTTGTGAGCCGACTCATCGTTCTGCCAACTTGCCTGCCAATTCGCCCTCACTCTTCCAACACTGATACCAAGTTGGCTGAGATCATGGTGCCCTGGGACCCACAGGCTCCCCAGACACCTCCCAGGCGACACGTGAGGAGTGCAGGAATCTCACTTGATCTCCCCTCGCTTGGCCCCTGGGTCCACCTCGCAGCGCTGCCCCACCTCCAGCCGGCTGCCGGCCTCCATCTGGTACTTGTCGTCCTGCACCGGGGCTTTCGGCGGCACGTACGCCTGCCCCCTCCGCATGCACAGCTCCTTCTCGGCCGTCCACTCCGGATCCTCCTGTGGCAGAACATCTGTTCCGCCCTGATGCTTTTGCCGAGAGCAGCATTCCGGGGATTGGGCTGCTGATGCCGTGGCTTGGAAAGCGCCTAGCGCCTAGATTCCCACAACCCTGCGTTCATTGCGGTCTTCGCAGCTATGTGTCTCTCCTGCGCTCTGGAATGAAGTGTCTGCTCTGCCGTGGTCAATCATGCCTCATAGTATCATTGTGGAGGGCAGGTCGCTGATGCTATACGTCTCTGAGACCCAGGGCTCCAACAGCCCCTGCATTGCGTGATTGTCATGGGCAGGTTGGATTCTGTTGGAGAGAGCTCCATCATCTCTCTGTCGCAAAGATGAATTGCATCTCTTTCTCTCCATACTGAATCATACCAGTGGGACGATGGAGAAGCCAATGGGCATCGGTCAGTCCCCCTCTGCCGCAGACCCCACATGTGCCTCAGACGCAGTGGAGGGTTTCATCAAGGGGCTGGAAAGACATTGCTTGCTGCCGCTCGTGAGGCAGGTGGGAGGCAGATGGGAGGGGGAAAAGCAGACCTTGCGTTTCATCTGCTTGTGTGCGCGCACAGTGCCCTGCCGTTTGTTGTAGTCCTCGTCCGACATGACGTACTTCTCCACCTTGGACACGTCTTCCAGCCAGCCATTCGCTGACAGGGAGTGAAGATTGAGGTCGGCAATGTGTATCTGGTACCTGCGCTGGGATTCTGTCTCAGGAGACTCTCTTTGGACTCCTGCCTGGCGTGAACGGCAAATAAACAGCAGAGGGTGTGCCCAGGCAGGAAGCTATCACTTGGCATAGGCATTGCTCAATGTGGTTGCTTCGATGATGCAGAGTGTTCTTGAGCAAGGCAGCTGAGGGCCACTGTAGCTTGAATGCCCCGCCTATATTCTTCTTGGAAGTTGAGCGCAAGCAGAAGAAGAGAGGGCCACGTTGCAGCCGCTCTACCAATCAGAAGTCCTTATTGGGACCCTCTGGAAATTCGGGAGGCAAGATGCAAGGAAAGACTGGTTGCTTGCACCATGGGACTGCTAAGGTTATTTTGAAGGGGCGCCCATCCACCGCAGATATAAGGTACCCACACATCCTTTAAAGGTTGCCTCCCAGCTTTGTCTCCATGTGCTGAGAGGGGAGGAGGGGACATACAACAGAACTCACCCATCGCTGGGGGAATAGTATCCCAGCATGCGACTGTCGTCACTCATGCTCGCGACGGGCCGTCCCCCCTCGTCCTTCAGTGTGAGGGCCATATCCTGGGCGCTGGTCCCGCAGTGGCTGCTGAGCTTGGCTTTCACCGCTGCCACCGTCATCTGCGACCCCCGCTGTCAGACCACTTCCCGTACGAAAAGTTGGCTCCAAATGCTTGCAACGTGTCTTGAACAAGCATTTGTCTGTGGGCATGCTTCGTTGGTGGGGCTGGCTTGGCGACATGGAGGGCCGGCTGTTGTGGAGGGGTGGAGAAGGGAAGACCCACGTGCAGGTCCAGTCTGACTTCGATGAACTTGGCCTTGAGATTGCTGTGGGAGACGTTCAGGCGGACTGTGCTCTGCGCCTGCCTCTGCATCCCCCCATCGCTGCCTTTCACGTAGTCTTTCAGCTGCTGGATGTCTGCGCCTGCATGAAATGGTTCCTTGTCATTTTCAGCGTTTGGGGGCAAATTCGCTTGCAGCAGGCACTGTAGGCTTTTATAGAGCCAAATGCTAGAGGTTTGTGCCAATATGCAGGGCAGTGCTGCACCAAGAATTATGTGCGATGCCCGAGTTCCAAATGAAGAGCACCTGTAAGCATGGCTGGTGCTATAGCCTGTGGGCAGTCGCCCTCTTTTCAGAGTACCAACTCTGAGATTTCTCAAAGGAGCAATTTACTGTATGCAGACTACAAAATTGTCCTTCTCAAGCTGTCGTCTTCTATGCCTGCGTTATATGTCTTCACTCCTTGCTGGACCGTGTCGAACGTCCTTATCCGAGACAACAGTCTACTGTATATGTAAAATTGATGCAAGTGAGATTGACAAAGCTGGCTGATCTGTTTCCGCGCAAATCAATTGAAGCAAGGAAAGTCAGGGGATGACTCAGTGATGAAAAATCTGCTGTCGCGCTCGTCAACAGCACAACCTCAACTTCACTAATATCCTCGGGCTTTCTGGCACCCAACATCTCCTCCGGCTCGTCCATCATTCCGATACCGCAACTTCACATCGCAGGTTGCTGTCTTTAGCTTGAGCCACTTTCTTTCAGTCAGCCACTTGTGCTTCTGGAGGAGCATCCACCCCGCTATGCAATCCAATCCTCCGCTTGCGGTCTGCAATTTGAAACACACAGCCACTGATCACCTCCAGATGTCCGCCAAGGACACTTCAGGAGATGGCGTATCGAATTTGTGATCGTTTTTGAGGGAAGCAGAAGTAATGGAGCATCGCCGGTCGCCTTACGTCAATTTTATTGCAGGCAAGCGCTATGGCACGCAGTTTACACTTTCCAGCTGATCTCAGCCTGGACAATGCAAGGCCGTTGGCCCCGCAGTGGATGACCAACCAGCAGGATGCATTAGGAGCCGGCACTCAAAGCATCAAGAGCGCCCTTGTGAGTGTCACAACTGCTCAGAATGTTCTCCCAACATGTCCACGTCTACTGTGTTGACACCACTCGCAGTCAGTGTAGGAAATCTCTGTCTGTAATTTTGAAGGGAGGCAACCTTTTCTGCAAGGTATCAATCTGTGCTGTCACACTCTCCAAGCAAATGGCCCTACCAATTCACCCTTTCAGCGTCTGCCAAATCGCCATTCAGCTTAAGGCTCTCGCTAGTCACGCCAGCCAGTTCTGACAGGCAGGAAAGTCACGTTTTGCCCGCCCAGGAAACGTTCGTTCCGAGCTTTGAGCGTTCTGCTCCCTTAGCCTTTGGCCCTCCATCGTGGCAAGCCATTCCATCCTTGCCCCCCATTAAGGATTGCTTCCCAATCGTACTATGTGACTCGAGCAGGTGGAGCAGCCATCAGGGGGTGGGCAGAAGGGAGGGGGGTGGGGTAGCAGCGACCCGCCGGGCCAGAAGCCGGAGCGGACCGGGTGGAGGGCGGAGGACAAGGGGGGAGAGTCCCAGGGCAATCGCCTGTGGGCCTCGCCTGGGGAGCAGGGGCACCTGCCGGGGACGCAGGACCGCTTCGCCCTCAGCTCCAACCTGCCCGGCCAGCAGGACCGGTGAGCGAGCTTTTCTTCTGAAGGTCCTTACACTAGTTACTTTCGATTCAGGCAGCTGCCCTTGTTGCTGGGTTGAGGATGTGATACATCGCATATGGCATCAGAACTTCTGGCGCAAGGGGTCCCAGGGGGAGGGGGCATGTGGGGCGGGGGGCCTAATACCCTCCCACGCAGATTGAAATATCGGAGTCTTCACTTTGCGCATAGAAGAGACGAAAGAGGAGAGAAGGGCTTAATCGGAGCAGTGTCTGGATGATTGGGATGTCTCAGCTGCTGCACAACCGATGCTGATGCCACTATTGTGAAAGAAAAGGTGTGTACCTTAAGATGAGTCTTCAGGGAGGGCTTGCATGCATGAGTTGGCCAGCCAAAGGCTCTCAGATCATGAAGCTCAGCCAGGGGTTGTGCTTCCGATGAATAGCCACAACAATACTTCGCTGCAGGTTCGCTCCCCAAGTGCCTCGTCCAAGACCTGGGCCGGGTTCGGAGGTGACCCCCCTGGCCAAGGGGGATCGCTGGAGGGACGATGGGCAGTCCAGGTGACCCATCCATCGCCCGAAGCAGGTTTCAGCCTGATGTGCTGCAGCCATTTCTGTTCAACCCAAGCTGCCTGAATTTACATGCTTGACCAGTCATTGATGTTTCCCGTCTGAAACTCCAATGTTTCTTAGAAAGCAAGTGCGGATGAGGAGGTGCATGGATGCAGGTGGGGGCACGGTGGTGGGAGTCAGGGGGACCATGGCGGTGTGCCTTGGGGCTCCCCCCAGCGCCCTAGCCCTGACCAGTTTGCTGTTGGTACACCCCCCCCTCCCCTCCTTCCCCCGCACAATGAGCTGGTCTTGTGGAGCAAAGAGGCTGCAAGAGAATTGCTTTCTCTACCACAATCTGGGTAGGAAGGAAGCTGAAAGATAAGCATGGTGAGGTCCAGGATGCCTAGCCCATCCAGGCACGGCATTTTTAAAATCTAGTCTTGCACAAATGCAGTTCATTGAATGGCGGCACAGCTGATAGGTGCAATGTGCCGGTCAAGCAATGTATCCTATTCGATGCTGCTCCCAAAATTAAATTCCCTATAGGGCACAAAGCCGTTTATCAACCTTCAAGGGATAGTGTCCAAATCCTGAAGGCCGTTATTCCAATATAGGGCCCAGCATCTGCACCAAATTGGCCAAGCGCTTTCACTCTTTGGGCTCTGTCAAAACCCTCGTTGCCTTATCTGCAGGTGACTCTTGGCAGAGGCAGCGGCAGCAGCGGGCGGGCCAGGGGGGGATGGGGAACCAGGGCAACCGGTCAGAAGGGCGCTGGGGCCCGTCCGGCGGGGGAGGGGGTCCCCCGGGAGGCGGCTGGGGAGGACCCCCTGGGGACGACCACTTCGCCCAGAGGCCCTCCAATTGGGAGGGTGAGTGCCTCTAGGCGATCCATGAATCATCAGACCCTCCTGCACCCTAGGACTGCACAAGTGACTCAGACCTGGCTTTTGCAATGGAGAAAACGAACATTGGAGTCTGGCAGAGGGCGGTCAAACTTGTTGGTTTGCAAGGCCAAGCAAGAGCAGGAAGGAGAGCGCTGTGCTGCACAGCAAATGGCTTGAGCTGGGTTTTGTTGATGGTAGGGGACTGGCAAAGGGGAGCAGGGACAGCAAAGGGAAAGAGTGAGTGCACTGCACTGCAGGTGGTGGTGGGAGGGGAGCGGGAGGTGGGATTCCAGACCACGGTCGAGATGCACCGGGGGCTGGCAGGGGAAGGGGATTCAGCCACTACGGACGTGGGCGTCCCCTCGTGAAAGGTACCATTTCTCCTTCCCATGCTCAAGCGATAATTGGAGGCCATTCAAGACCAGGGATTTCAACTTAGTTGGCCTTATGACTCTAGGACGGAGTGCTATCTGGCCACAAATTGGCGTGGCCTGAAAACAGGTTGCCTTGAGAGTGATTATAGACAGCAGGTGCATTCAGCCTTGTATGGTGGTGTGGGTTCAAACCCTCTCAGCTGTATGGGAAGTCAAGGAGGGTTTTTTGCTGCAGAGCAAAGTAAGAATATTCTCATGCCCTGAAGCTGGTAGAGCGTACAGTGCAGGTGGCTTATTGGCATGCCGACACAAATCTTGTGCCTGTAAACATTTTATGCACTGGATGATTCTATGATTCTACATTGCGGAATTATCTACAATGACCCATATTCCTTGGGCCATATGTCATCTGTGGCATGGTGGGGACACAATTTCTGGGAAGGATACAAGACATGCCCACATGCAGAGCCTCATGGGGGAGCACCCCAGCGTGGATGGCAGGCCTCTGGGCAGGAGCCCCACCCCTCCCCCGCACAGCAGCACCCCACCCCCCGTGGCGATGACATCATCGTGCCAAAGCTTGGCAGCGGGCCCCAGCGCTACAAGTACACCATTGAGCAGGTACATATCAACTGAAACAAGTATGCTTACAGACACTCCATTGGGACTTGCCATTTCTGCACTCCTATCATGGTAGACCCTCAATTCAGTAACCAATCTTCTGAGGGTCCTTCTGATCAGTTATTGAAATCTCGGAGATTTTGCTGATTGTTCACCCTAGGTAGCATCTGACCGGAGTTGGAGAAGGGAGGCAACTTTCTGACTTTGCTTTTGTATCCTCTAAGACAAACACTCTGATGACTGTTTGTATTGCAGATGCTGAGCCGGTTTGCCGAGCTATGCGAGGGTGGGGGCCGGGGCTTGGCCAAAACGCTCGTCTTGGATGGGTATAGCGAGGAGCTGCCCAGCACAGAGACCCGCCACCATCTGCTGGTCATCCTGGAGGGCATCTCGCAGCAGATGGTGCAGACTTTGCGCCCCCCCCCCCCCCCCCCCCTTCCCC
>QAXI01000421.1:345339-364914 GCA_004335615.1 Chloroidium sp. JM
GAGAGAGACCAAAATACATCTTAAAGAGAGTGCAGCTGATAGAAGGGGCGCCGTGGGCTCTCATGCGCCTATTCGGAGTTGGCATTGTAAAGATGCTTCTCCTTCCCCAAAGACCATTTCCAAGGGAGTGCCACGGGAGCCCACATTGTGTGAAGGAGAGACGGGGAGCTAGGTAATGCATTTGTGGCGTTGAGAGAGGCTGTTGCAGCCCACGCCTTTCACCCCAGCCCTGTCTTCTTTCCACCTTGTGTGAGTCCATACCTTCTACCCTCTGAAGTATATGGTGAATGGCTGCAGGCGCTGCAGGACATGCTGGGCATTGGGCAGAACAACTACCAGGGCCTGGACCAGCAGCAGCAACAGCAGCAACAGCCAGCTTACGGCAGGCAGGAGCAGCCCACGTACAGCCAGTACAGCCCCCCAGTCCCGCAGGCCCCCCAACACCAGGAGCAGCCCTTCCAGGACGGAAACTACCGCCCCCAGCAGCAGGCTCCACACACACTGGTACACACTCATCCATCCTCGCCCCCTTCCGGGCACCATTGAAGGGCGTTCATACTACCCAGGCTCACGTACTATCTTTCCATTGAAGCAAAGGTCTTTGCATGGGCCTGATTTTATGGTTAAAATCTTAAGATGGCTGCCGACTTGTGTGGGCTGATGCATAGTGGTGACAGAGTCCTGGCAAAACTGTGTTGCCAGCCTGACTTGCTGAATCCTCTGCAAGAGATATGGCAACAGAACGCTCAGACATGTCAAACGTGGAGGTTGAGCTGGAGATTACCCTGTGGCGTTTACTGGTGTCTGATTAGTTGCGTTTGCGATGAGCTGCATGGCGGAGGTCCAACAAGGCCAGTCCTCTGTTGCTAGCCGATGCATACAGATTCTAGAGAGGATTGTCAGCCGTCAAGAAGTGCAGCATGTCTATTCCTCCTTGCAAACAACTGTGCATGGATTGTATTGGCTCATATGTTCGTCTGCACAGGCTTCCCTCAACCATTGGCTTACCCCCCAGCAGCCGCAGCAGATCCCGACCCCTCAGCGGCAGCCCAGCCAGGAGCCATCCCCACCGCGCCCCACAGACCAGGTTCCCCCCTTACTCACCCTTCCCCTTCCCTTCTGTCTGAATCAACTACCCCCTCCTGTTGCTCTTCTTTGCGCTGTTTTGGGAATCAGTGTTGAATGTCACGAAAGGAATGCCCAAGAATCTGCTCTACTGCATTCTCCCATCCCACACAGTTGCAGCTGCTACAGAACGCTGAATTTATGACACTGTAGCACAAGCTTGAGCATGCATCAGGATGAAAATTGAGGTCTCTCAAGACTCTCTCCGCATACAGGTGGTACCCCCCTCCCGCTTGACTCCCCAGGTGGCGGCAGTGGGCCCTCCCCCTCGCAAGCTGGAGCCGCCACCCCCCCTCACGCCTGTTCAGGAGGATGCTCCCTTCCAGAAGGTATCATTTTTGGCTGAAAGACGCAGGCAAAAAACAAAGAAGTTTGAATTTTGTCAGAGTTGTCTCTGAGATCTGCAAATGCGAGTGAGGAAATCTAACCCTCATGCATGAATGTAAAGAAACAAGAAGAATGTCTGGAACTTCTAGCGTCTGGAACACAAGCGAGGGAAATTGGCAGTAAGCTTCCTTTGCTGTCTTGGCAAAAGCGTGCTTCTGGATCCTCCCCAATCTTGCCAATTTGCGGGTGCGCCGTTGCCTCACTCTTGTAGCGCTTAGGAATTGAAAGCTGCAACCCACAAGCGCCAGGAATCGGTGAACCAATCACGGCAAAAGTCTTCACCTGTGCAGGTGCAGAAATCCAAGAAGAAGGAGGCCAGTCACAGCATCGTGGAGCCTGAGGACAGGGTGGCAGCCCCGCCCCCCCGCAAGGCCCCAGTCGCCCCAACCCCCCAGCCCGAGCCGGAGTGGGAGCGACCCCCGCCCACCCTGTGGGAGGCAGCGGGGTTCCAGCAAGAGGCCCCTGCCCCTGAGCCCCAGACCGCCACTGCACCCTGGTCCTCCGTGCAAGCAGGTGAACATCCATTGTTTTTGCCCCACCCAAAGCCCATCCCCAAGACACACCTGCTTGGCACCCATATTGGAGCAGGAATGCAAGCGACTTCCATGACGTATTTACTTTATCAGTGATGTGGGACAGATTGTGTGAGGGATGAGTTCTCAAAGGGTTTGGAGAAAGCAGAGCAACGAGGGCGTGAGATGAGTATCATACTCAATCGAGAAGGAGCTTGCAGGCCAGCATAGGAGTCGCAATTGCGAATCCGGCTCAGGCCATGACAAGAAGCGCTTGCTGCTCAAGAAGCGGCAAAAAGAGTCGCCATGGAGAGTCCAATGAAGGAAAGCAACAACTGGGACCGGGTCCGAGCCAATGATGTGAATCTGTTGCAGGCGCGGGGCGCAAGTCCATCTTGGACATCCAGCGGGAGGAGGCGGCGCAGGTCAAGAGGCGGGAGGAGCAGGAAGCCGCACAGGCAGCTGCCAATGCGGCTGCTGCAGCGGCAGCCGGTCCCCAGGGGCCGTCCACGTGGGGCAAGACTGTCCTGAGGGCAGTGCCCTCGGCAGGTGGTTCCTCCTCTCTCTCCCCCCCGCCCCCCCCAAACCCCCACCCCCTATCCCCTTCCCTCCAGAGTTCACGCATTCTGAAGATAGAGGAGCATTCCTTGCACAACTATCAAATAGTTCTGTTCTGACCTCATAGACTCTTGATGGAGAATATGGGCCTTTTGTAGGGAGTGGAGCAATTTTTCAATGCTGACAGGTTCTGCTCATAAGAGGTTCAGAGGGCTGAGGATGTTGTCAATTGTGCAAAAGGCAATCAGGCCACCCTGGTATATTCAATACGGTACAGCAGCGTGCTCGCTGACACAGGCTGCCCAGAACTTGCCGAGGGATATTTCCAGGAATGACAGAGAAAGCACTGCACTATGGTCCCCCTTGCCACCTCAGGTTGCTCTTGGACTCACCTTGGCACAACATACAATTCCTGTGATCCTTCCTTGTTGCAGCTGAATTGTCTGTTGCATGCAGCGATGAGCTTTGCGGAGATCCAGGAGCAGGAGAAGCGGCGAGCGGCGGCCAATGCCCCGGATCCCACACCCCCTGCTGCGGGACCCCCACCCTCCTGGGCGGCTGCTCCCAAGGCAACCACCAAGCCTGCGGAGTATGCGGAAGCTCCCCGGAAGCTGGCAGCCGCTCCCAAGGCCCCCAAGGCCATCCCTGTGACCCGCGCGGCCCCAAAGCCTGCCGTCAAGGCTGTGCCGGTCACCAAGCCTGTGCGCGCACAGCCTGTCAAGCCGCCTGCTGATGTAACACCCCCTCCCCGCCTTCCTGACTCTCTTTATTTGAGACTTTAATCCTTTCCACTATATCTCCTAGGCTAATTTCGCCAAAGGGTCAATTCATATATCCCTTACAAAACTAGTTCTCCAATCTCAGCTGGCAGAGAGCAGGGCTCAGGGACCGATGAGAGCACAGATTTCCTGCCTTGTTCCGTGATCCACATCACAATTATGGCAGCTTTTTTCAAGGGGTATGCAATGCTGCAGGAGGCGGATGACGACATGTTCTGGGACTATGGGCCGCCGGCCAAGGCATCGGGTGCGCAGCCCGCCAAGCCCGCCACCAGCAAAGCCCCTGCGCCGCCGCCCGAGAAGAAGGGCAGCGGCTCTGCGAACGGCAGTGCCCCGCAGCGGGCCGCCTCTATGAACCCCACCCCCGCTGCGCCCGTCAAGGCAGCATCCACTGAGGTGAGTCGACCGGGACCTTGCTGCTCCAGGGTTCCACGTTCACAGAGAAGCTTCTTAGACCAGCTTCAATCAGCAGCATCCCTGCACTCTACACCCCCACGCCCATCACTACTGCCGCTTGTTCAGTGGAAGGCTGCAGCGCCATGACCATGTGCAAGGCAAAGACGCGAAATTTGCCTGCATTTCCTGAATGGCCTGGTATAACATTAGGGGTAGGTTTGGAGACGACAAGTCGTTCTTGTGTGCCCGGATGCTTGAACCCGCCACATCTTAATTGTGAACTTTGTCGCCCATGCACAAAACCATGGCAAGCATGTGGCCAGAAGGATTCCCGACCTGCTGAAGCTAAGTGTGGATTTGAACCCAGCGCATCAGAGTGTCAGATATAGTGATTACAGCAAACTGCTGGAATTGGCAAGTCTGAAACTATGGCTGACAGCAGCACAAATTGTGGCTGTGCAGGCAGCCGCGGAGCCTGTGGAGGACGGCTTTGACTCCAGCCTGAGCCCCGAGTTTGCTGCGTGGTGCAAGACACATCTCAGGCAGATCCGCGGGGGAGATGATGACCTCACCCTGGTACAAATCCGACATTCTCATCTCCAAACGCATTATTGAGTATATTGGCAGTCTGAATCTGCTGTACATCTTGTCCCGGCCCATACATTGATTGCCCAGGAAAGGGGGGGTGGGGAGGGGGGGGGGTAAATAAAAGAGAAAAGAAAGTGAAGGGGGGCAGGGCAATGAAACCTGAGTTCCTAATCGGCAGCAATCGCAGCAATCTTATCATTCTCTCTAAGAAGATCTCCGATCTTGGTGCAGCAGTCTCGTTTGTGTGACTGATATGCATACCCCCATCAGGCTCCTCCGCCTTGGCACACGTTATGTGATGCTTGGACACCCCACACAATTGTATGGCAGAATATCTTCACGTTGCACTATTGTTCCGTCTCAATGACGCCAAGGGTATCATCCATGAAGATATATTCAATCCCTAAGCAAATGAATGTATGAATCTCAGCCCAGCTAGTGGCTTTGGGTGCCAGTCTTTGGCCCCAGGTGTCTGAACGGATGTGTGGTGTCTTGCAGGTGCAGTTCCTGATGACGGTGGCTTCCAATGCGGAGATTGCCGACTACATGCAGCACTTCCTGGGGCGCACCCCCGCCGTGTCGGCCTTCTCCAACGAGTTCATCAAGTGAGCTGCGCCTTCTTGGGATCCCGGTGCCCATAATCATGGCCACCACTGCCAATGATAGGCCATGCAATCAACTCCCCTCACGTTGTTTGCGATTATTTCAAACTGGCAGCGGCGTCGGGTGGCTTGCAGGACAAGGCGGAGAAAGAGAGAACGTATGCATGGATTATGCCAATTCTCCCAGCTACAACAATACAATTTGCAACAAATTTTACACACAAAAAAGAGCAGAGAAAGCCTTCTATCCCAAGAAGGGGATTTGAACTCCTTCATACGTGGTTTAGAAGAAGTACACAATCACCACCCTCTATTGGTTACTTCCTCCTGCTCCTCCTGCAGAGAAAAGTCACTTTTGTCCTCCCTCACCCCTGGTATCCATCATGGCACTCATCTTCCCATTCTCGTACTCCAGGTCACGCAAGTCTGGCAAATCTTCAGCAGAGGCCAAAATTCTATCGGGACGCTTCTCAGCCGCACCATACCCATTGCTAGGAAGTAGCATTCCCTGGGGAGAGGTGCATGCACCGACTGGGCAGTGCTGCTGCTAAAGCAGTTTCACGATTGTTGATCAAAAATGCAGGCGCAAACTGGTAGAGCAGAACGGCAAGAAGAAGGGCAAGTCAAAGAAGGCAGCGGTAATTACGCCTGCTGCGGGATCAGGCATTGGGGTTGCTCCCGTCAGCGCTGGAGGTGCCACAGGTCAGCGTTCTGATCACAAATGCTCACGGCTGCTCAGGAAGCCATAGAGAGCTAAATTTGATCTTTGGAAGCTTATACATTTGGCAATACATTGAGCATCCCTGCAAAGCTTTTGACTGACATGGGCTTCACAGGATACCCGATCAGAACGAGAAATTTGCCCTCAAGCCTTGTTGGGCAAATCATATTGAAAAGCAAGACATCCTTTGAAAAAGGGCAATTTGCTGAACTGGAGATGCTGCACCATGGTTTGAACCAGGATGGTCAGCTCTCATCAGGTGCTCAAGTATGTATCTAAAAGGTTGAGCTCCCATTTCCCATGAACTGAATGGGTCCCAGCTGGATCCGTTGAGACACATGAGTTAAGCAGCCAAGCAGAAGTCTTGCCAATAGCTCAGACAAATCAAGCTGGCAGGGCTTGGCCCAACTCCCTGACAACTCTGCCTGTGTCGACAGGGTGGAGCAAGATGCCCAAGAAGAAGAAGAAGGGCCAGAAGGTGGACGCCACCATGCTGGGCTTTGGCACAGGGACCAACTACGCCGCCCTGGAGAAGCTGGAGAACTAGGCCTAAGGGGTGGCATGCCGCTGATCCGTTTCCTTGCCTTGATTGCCACTTTAGGAAGGCTTGGAATCGATCAGTACATTCCCCCTTATGTGGTGAAGGATGCATCGCCTGAGAAGGGAGGAGGTTGCGGCGCTTTCAGAGCAGCACTGTACTGCTGAAGTGTTAGGGAGGACATTTTGTTCTCAAGCTGTCTGTATTTCATTCTTTGGACGATCGTTTGCTGGTGGTGGGAAACGGGGAGTTGGTGCTCCACTGGTCTGCCCTAGGCACGATCACCATGTAATGTTTGTGTGCAACGACGCTCTCTACAAGCATTTCCCATAGCTAGGATTTCAGTTTTTCCTGCCCCTCTCAAATTCTGGTGTCGGGGAAAGGGGCACAAGGAGATTTGGCGGCAAGCTTGCATGTCGCAGCTTGCACAGGTTCACAAAATACTTGCACAAAGTAGCACATCATTCGTGCTGAATCAGTCCCAAATTCTCACAATATTTCAATTACATTCAGGCTGGTTTACATCAACACCAAAGACACATAAATGTGTACTGATGTACAAGGGCAGGGCTTCTTCAGCCCTGCAAATATACAAACATCACCAGTGCACTGTATGTCGTGACCTCAACAGCAAGTGCAACTGATCACTCGCGGCCAGCTGATCTTGGCCAATTCCTGTGCCACCTCCCTATATGGGCCCACACGCTCCTCTACTGTCATTGGTGCCGCACCGGACGTGCTGGGCAGCACCCAGACTTCTGTGGTGGGAGGAAATGGCCAGCCCTGCACCACGTTCTCGAGAATATTAGTCCTTGCTTTACTTTGCCCCTGACTTCTAGCCTGACGTGCTGTTCCTGAACCAAATTCTTCACTCAGAGGAGACATGCGCAGATTTTGCACAGCAGAGTGGTGAACAACCAAAATTACTGAGGAACATGGCTCCGAGCATGCACTGTTGACTGCGTCAATGAAGGGCTCACGGGAGGACGTATCTTCTGCCTCCCCCCATCTATCTTTGTCAGCTTCTCCTTCCCTTTCTTCCCCATGTTCAAGAGCTCCATCCACTGCCGCTTGCCAGCAAACCAAACCATGCTTGGGGCCCCACATCTGCCGCATGTGCACCTGCACCAAATCTTCTCTCCAAAATGCGACTTCTTCCAAATGCATGCCACTCTTCGCTGATCTTCAGGACTTGAAGTCAAAATCCAAAAACATGGTATCTATATGCTGAGCCAGGACATTTGGCCCTCTTTCCGGTGCATTGCCGTTCTGAAACAGGTGTGCCGGCCATGAAAGAGGCGCTTGCAAATGGTGTATGATCCATGTGCGGTGCAGAACTGCAGTAGAAGGTATTTGCCTGATGCTGGAGCTGGCCCTCTGCATGTGATCAGAGAGCCGCTTATAGAATCCAAAGGACCAGCTCTGCATCGCACTGGAGGTGAACTTTGACAGATGAGTGCCGGGAACACCGCAGCCGACATCCAAAAACCCAACACCTGCGACAAAAGAAACAGTCCACTACAGCCAACCCTTTAGGTGATGTCTTTGAGTGCATCATGCTCTTGCAGACTTGCTCCCGTCTGCGGTTCCAAACAGTGTAGCATCAAATCAGCAATGACGAGATGATCTCTCAGAGGAGTTAGCCACACCTGCATCCTCTGGCATGAGGTCATCATCCTGCACAATGGCAAGATCTGCCGTCAGAACACTTCTATCACAAATTATCAAATGTCCTGCCATTTACGACGCACACTTTTCTTTTGCGTCTCGAAAGCTAGAACTCACCTGTGCTCCAGTCACATGGCGTGGTGCTATGCCCGTCTGTCGTAAAATCTTCCACATGGTGTTGTTAGGATTCGAGTAGTAATGGCCTGACCTCCTGCAAGCAAATCAGAAAGCATTCTGACCGCTGTCTTGCATGTCCACCAAAAGACCTGACTTGGAAGGCACACTTCCGAAACTCTTCACAAACACTGCTTCTTGCCTTTCTGACCACCATGAGCTTTCTTCCAGCACTGGAAGATGACCATCGAAGGTGAAATTAGGGCACATGACTGACCATGCATGTCCGCTCGGATTGGTGCCCACAATGACCGTTCTGAGAGGCTTGTCGCCCAGTCTCTCCGGCAGCCCTTCCAGGTCTTCCTCGAAGACCTCAATTCTGGCGCAGACCTTCCGCTTCTTGGGCTTCACATCTGCTGCTGCTTCCACCAGGCTGCAGGAAGAGGGGTCCAATTGTGATGGCTTCAGGTGTCATAGGGGCCGTGAGATCACAGGCATTGAGACAGGGGAACTTGTGCCAAGGAACAGACCTGTCTTTCTCAGTTTCAGGTGACTCGCTTGCAATGTGCCGTTGTGATGCGCTCGTCTTCCCCTTGGCAAACCGGAATTTCTGCGAGATACATATACATCTTGCTTGAGATTTGTTTGTGCACAATGCTGCAGCTTGGGAAGAACCCCAAATTTTGACACAAAATTGCGTACTGTATCCTGATTTTGACCTCAGATGGGACGTCCTCACTTCCTTTCTTCTAAATGGGAAGTCATGTCTTCTTTTCTTGGGGGTTCTGCACCTACGACTGACCTGGAAAGGACTCTCAGCCATTGTTGTTGAGCGGTCCGATTGTCGTAAGTATCTGTTTGTGCTGTGAATTACGTCTTTTGAGTGCGAATGGGCAAAGCCAGTGTTCGGAAATAACATTCAGACCGGCATGCGCGACCACCGTAGTGTAACAAACGACAGCTTCATCACTTGATCTAAACCACTCTGGCACATGAATTCCCCGTCAAATAAATACAGAACCCCTGTGCAAGGAATTTCAGATGTAGTGATTCATACGTTATTCACAGGCCATTTCAGGGTAGGGGTTGCAAGCAAGCAACGCGTTTTGACGCCTCCTGTCCAGTAATTCATTCCAAAAAGAGGAGTGGATATCCTCCTGATGTGCTAATAGCCTAAGGTGAGGCTGATTGAGCCCTCAAAATTGCCACTCATACAATAAGAATACAGCTCTGTAAAGCCGTTGGGCCGATGTAGCAGCGATGCCTCCCTCTTCGCTTCAGTTGAAGGCACTTGGTGATCCTGCAAAACGTGCCGGAGCTACACGGACTGAGCTACTTTCAATGAGGATCTCTTGCGCAATACAATAGAAAATTTTAATACGCGGAGGGTGACCTTGGAGAGCATGGAGACCATCCATGCTGGAAAGACCATTTCCAAGCACTTCTCAGAGATGACTGGTGATACCATGCAGTCCCATATGGGATGCATGACACTTGTGGTAATGTACAGCTAAAGTCCTCCCACACTGCAGCCAAATTCCTTCACAATACAGTGCTGTGCTGTGCAACATGGAGCAGTACCCTATTGATGAGAATGAAGCGTCAGCAGGGTCTGGTAACAAAGCTCTGCTTGAAATTCAAGAGCTTACCTTGAAATCCATTGAGGAAGGTGCTCTGGGGCAGATTGCGGGTGTTTGGGACCTGCAGGCTCTGCCGCCCCGTGTTTCCGCCGTGGTGCATGCCCCCCGAGGGGCGGAACCCACCAGGGCTGGGCATGGGGGACCTGCCACCGCCCACACCCCCCAGCCCTAGGTTGTTGGCGCCCCCCAGGTTGAGATTGGTGGTTCCCACACCTTTGAGCATCCTGAATGAATCCTCAAGTGCGATTATGATGACCTTAAGTCCTGTGAGATCACTACCTTCAGCAGTCTTGAATTTCAACTGTGTACATGTCAATTTTTATAAGGAGCATGGGCAACACCCTCTGACCCAGAATGAGTGCTGCATGCAAAGGTATATCCCCAATGAGAGCCATTGGAGAATTTTGGCCATGCACCGATTGCGTGGCAAGTGACACGCCAACACAAACCCAGGTCGCACCTCTGAGGGGTGTTCCACTCGCCGCCCCTCTGCCCGGTGTGGTGACGGGGCATGCGGCCGCCGCTGCCCATGGCAGTGGAGTCGCTGCCGTTCTGCCCTGGACCCACGTTGATCTGCTTGTGCTGCACCGTCGTCACCTGCACGTTGCCATGTGCTTTGGGAGCAAATGGCATTCGGCCCCACTTCCAGACTTCAGGCAGCAGATTCATGTGATTCATCTCGTTTTTCACCATGGGATGTCGAGCTCAGGAAAGGTAAGTGCGCCATACGGACGGCGGTTATGGAGTGGAGGGAGCTTCAAGAGATTATGAGTATGCCACACAGTAACCACATTCTTTCAATGTCCTCTACTTTCTACCAATAGCTCTGCTCAGCTGCAAGATCTCAACCCTGGTCTGATTCAATGTTTTGGCCCACCAACCCTGCGTTCCTTTCTTTTGCATAACTTAATGAGCTTGTACAGGCCACGCTGCCTCAGTCAGCTGAGTGGAGCTGCCCAAGTTCCTTCCTGAGCGCGAAAACAGTAGGCAAGAAGGCAGATGTGTCTTCCCGCGACTCACCAAGTGGCCTCGGTGGGGAGATGGCATCCTCTGGGCGACAGGGTTCCCGAAGTTGACAGGCTGGCGCCCCCCCTGGCCGTGCCCCTCGCCACCGCCCCCTCCTCTTCCATGCCTCAGCACCTGCTTGAGCTGCTCGTTCTCGTGCTTCAGGTGCTCGCAGGTCTCCTGCAGCCTCTTGCTATTCTCCACGAGCTTCCTTGCCTGCCTGTCTCACAAGAGCATGCTTAATTAAGGCGTTCCTCTTGTCTCTTACGTGTGACGTGATATGGTTGGCCGCTTGTGGGCGCTGTGGGATCAAATTGGGTCCCCGCTGCATGCTCATCTGTGATCTACAAATCCTTGATGAGATGGACTCTGAGTGCAAGTACTGTTCTTTGCATTGAAAAAGTAAGGCAAGCTTCCAAATCACAGTCTTCTATTGAAGGCGTACACTCATTATCGCACTGAATCAGTAATTGTTGCTGACACCAATAAACCTCTAAATTTCTCCATCAGCGTCTCTTGCCTGACCACTCTTGCCCTCATTCCCTGGCTGATTTTGCCAGGATTAGTCTCTATACTAATATTCTCTGTACCTACTGAGGTGCAAGGCAATGTGGTTTCCGCACATCAGAGATGGGGCGGATGGGACTGAGGCGAGGCATGGTATTGATAAGCAGTGATGAAGGATCGAGGGTAAAAGGTGAATGCTCACTGCGCCTTGGCCTGGTACTTGAGCTTCAGCTCTTCGTTGTCAGACTCAAAAGCATTCTTCAGCTCAGCAACCTCCTGGTACTTCCGCTTTGCCTGTAAGAAACAAGCAGTCAGGAATTTTGCAGGGGAACTGCTGTCTGGTCACATGAAAAGCACAAGCTGCCAGAAAAATATCAAGCACTCTGGATTGACATGCATAATTGCAAGGGGAGCGCAGTGCGCATGGTGTCATTACCTGCAGGTAGCCGTTGTGGACCTCCTACACAGCAAAGGAGAAGAATGAGGTGATCCTGGCCATGCAGTGACTGGTTAACTTGCCCGAATGCCTCTGGCTTTTCGGCTTTGCAATACAATCATGGCATGTCACAATGGGCCCATGGTCCGGGCCCCCCCTCCCCCCGACCTTCCTCGCCCAGCACATCCTCCACACACACGCCACACGGCACGTGAGCCCTCAGAGGCCGGTGGAGCATGAGTAGCTCTTTATCCCTAGATTGGAGAGTTACCAGGGGGCTGCCACGAGCGGGTGACATAAGCAGAATATGTCTTGTGCGTATGCAGAAACATGCACAATTCATCTCTTCACATGTCAACCTCAAAGCTTTCTAGAATTCCAGATCTGCAGCATAGGAGGATGTTTGGGAGGCAGAAGGTGTTGAAGGGGTAGGAGGGGGAGGGCTGGGAGGGCAAGGCGACCTGCAATTTGCGTTTGCAGGCCTCCTGCACCTTGACCACCTTGTTCTCCGCCTTGCTCTGCGCCGCGCTAGCCTCCAGCTCCTTCTGCTGCAGGTAGAACTTGACGGATGCCAGGGCCGAGCTGAGGGCCGTGTCGGGCTCTTGGCCACAAAGAGTCAACTGCAGGGCACAGCTTCAGGACGCGCATGCCTGGCACTGGTGTGGGTGAGGATCTTGGCGGCTCAGCATGCTGGACTGGGAGTGTATCAAAGGTCATGGAGCTGAGATGTTGGCTATTCTCTTGTCTGTGTGTATCAGCCGGCAGTAGCACTGTCAGGCTATTTTTCAATCTGTCAGCAACTGGCAACGTGGCATTCCTGGTATCTAATTTTCTGGATCTGTGGCATCCCCCCTCGAGCAAATTATGCGCACCCACGGCTTGGCATGCAGAGCAGGCAGCCCTGCTGCAGCGATCTATGAGAGGGCAATCACCTGACATGCACGGATGTCCTGGAGGATGTACACGATCTTGACGGTCTGCTTGGTGATGAGCGCCTCACATATGGGGCAGGAGCCTCCATCGATTGCGCCCAGTATCTCCTCAGCGCATGGCAGGCCTGAACCCATGTTTGCTCCAACACTTCAAGGCAATCCATGGCCCTCCAAATGGTTGCCAGCTTTTGTCACTTCTGTGCTTGCTGCGCCTTTTCTCATGCTCAGCAGTGTTTGCAGCATCAATCCATTGCTTGCAAGCCATTCGCGATTCAATGAAGAGAGGGCTCACAGAAGAGGTGCCCACAGGCGCTGGCCAAGCTCTTTGCCTTGGCCTCAAACTCAAGCCAGCACTTGTTACACCTCATCACCTTCTAGATTTGAATTCGCAAGGCCTGGCATCCTGGATCGTGTCTGAACTTCAAAGCACCATTCTGCTCATTCCAACGTGTTTTAGGCAGCTGGCAATCTGGACAGCTGTGAAGTAAGCTGAGTTTATACGGTCACTTGGCCAGGTCTAGAACGAGGGCTGAGGATCTCGAGTCCTTGAATTGAGCGCGCTTTGGGTTGAGGGGTTTGAACTTCATGATATATACACCAATCTTCCTACCGAGTAAGTACGATCTAAGCTCGTCCTTGCAATGATCAGGCAGTAGATGTTTCAGACCTCACTGGCAAAAATCGGTGGCGAGGTAATATGATGTGCGGTAACCGTGCTCAGACAACCTCATCATCACATTGAAAAGTTAAAGTTGTTGGCTGCACATTTCTGTACTCTTCTGTCTTTACGAATCCATGACTGCACAGTTCTTTGCTCTTTTCTCTTCTCAATTTACAGATCCATTACTCTTTCAACTGGCAAAAATTGTCAAGATCTTGACAAAAAATCCTCTAAGAACATCACATGCAATGAATGTCTTTACTCAATGCCAAATCATCAGTACACCAATGTTTCAATGCAATCGCCGGGAGCAAGGCTTGACCACTCCTGAGAAGACAACCACAAAAAAACAGGTCTCTTCAAATTTTCTATCCCTTCTATGACCTTTATGAATATGGTTGAGTGGGGCAGAAGTCCACGTATAGTCATGACCTCGAATTGAGGTTGGCCGGAAGTCTGCAAAAAAGCCCTTGGTCAGCGTCTGATCAAGATGTCATCACTGCGTGTATGGAGAAGAAGTCTGTCTAGCTCTGCCTATTAAATTGGCCAATTTATTGAGGGTCAATGGCAGCTTTACAGGAATTAAGATTGGCCAGAAACTCTTACTGGAGGCATGTGCACAGTGTGTGGTCAGAACATGGATGATCAATGGTGGGACTCGTGGAATTGTCACTAAGGAAATTACCTGGCGGGTCATGTACCAGCAGGCATCAAAGGGATGCCAATCTGGCGCTCCGGGGGGGCGAATTGACTGCCCTGTGGCCTGCAAGCACGAAGGATGCTTACAATGTTGCAGATGCTGGCTGTCGCTGACAGAGAACAGCCTAAAGTCTTGCGCAAGGTGGAGTTCCTGGCTTTGTGCATGCACGCATTGTTTGAAAGGATACAGTGTACTGCACAGATACTGGGAACCTTCGATTGGATGGCAGGATGCCATCTCTCACCACCAAATTTTCAATTGCGATGATCGCAGAGGGGATATTAGTGCGGAAATGAGGATGTGGGCCGCAAGATATTGAGGGAAGGTGAGGGGAAGGATTGAGCAAATCATCACTGTACGAGCTGGGCCACCCCACCTGCATGTGCCTCAGGTGGTAGTGGCTCACAGCTGAGCCCGGACCAAATGTCTGTGGCCACACCTGGTCCAAGGGGATGCGGCTATGATCGTTCACCTGGTGGGCGGCACGCAGGTCGGCACCGCCACGTAGCTGGAAGCGCCAGGCAAGGCCAGGGCAGGAGCTGGCTGACTCCCGAGTGCGCATGTCGTACAGGTTGCTGTGATCCATCACCCTGGCGGGTGGCGCACAGGTGGGCAAGGCCAGGGCTGGAGCAGGCCGGGTCACAAACCCGGGGTAGCGGTTTAGGGGCCGGATTGCCACTGCCACGGCCCTGCGGTTGGGCGCGGCAGTTCTGGTGGCCCTGCATGTGAAGACTGGGTGGGCATTCTCATTTCAACGCTCTCTCTCGGATTGCCATGCTCTTCCACGTCCTACATTGCGACTCAAGGGATTTGCTCGATGGAAGAGACAAGAGGGAGTTTAAGTATTTCTTTGAATGCTTTACAGATGCATCACATTGATGTTTCTGACTGCACAATTGACAAGCAAAAGCTTCAAGCATTTGAAAGCTTCTCTTCCATTGCACAGCACAGCTGGCCAGCAATGTTTTTGAATCCCCATGCATTCACACAAGCGCGCTTTCTGTCAAGTTCTGCTCGTCTGTGGGCATACTATCCTGCCATCGCTGCATCAAATCAGAATTTTCTCTTCACTTGATAATTTGGTTGCCAAAGAGTCAAGGGATGATACCTTGGGGAAGGGGACAGAAGGCTAGCAAGGCCGGGATCTGACCTCTGGGCGACGGCGGCTGCGGTCTGGGGGCGGACAGCGGCAGTTGGGGACATGCAGCGGCGATGCCGTGAACGGCAGAGGTGGAGCCAGGGACCATCTTGTTGGTGGCGCTGCTGAGGACCTTGCTGTCGCCCCGGTGGGTGTCGGGGGAGGGGGTGCGAAGCCCGCCAGCCACATGCCCAGCGTCTTATGGGCGGCCTTGCCGGGGGCAAAGCTTGGCGCAAAAGGGCTTAGGGGTGCGCCCTTGCTCACCAAGTCGGGGCGGATGACGTGGCGACTCGAGCCTGGCACGAAGACGGCCGCGGTGGGGTTCAGGGCCTTGCAGTTGAGGGGGATCCTTGGGGTGGCGAGCACCTGCAGACTCCAGATGCATGTCACTGATGCGATGTGCATTGAATTCAAAGCAATTTGAAGCCCGCTCAAGCATGAGAATTGGTGCTTGATCGCGATATGTCAGTGTCAATTTCAATTGCCTTCAGAATCTTGCATGCGCAGCTCAAGAGTTGTGATTGCTTTTGGAATTATTGGAATTTTCGTGATGTTTAAGCATGCTTACTACCAGTGAGCTGATATTGCCTGCAATTGTATATAACAAAAACCATAATATATGGTGTTGCCTCACAGGCCTAGTTACCTGAAGGTGCTATGTGGGGCACTTTCAAGCATGCTGCTCTATAGCTAGATCTGTGCACAGCAGGCAATTGATGCGCAAGAGCATCGTCGAAAGGCCAGATTCAAACTCAAGTGCAAGCTATGCAAGCTTGGCAAGTGCAAGGCAAATGGCTTACCGGGATCATGCCTGCGGTGTTGGCTGCTGCAGCAACTGCCGTCAGGACGTCCTGGTTGTGAGGCATGGTCTTGGCGGTTGGTGTGTGAACCTGCAAAGTATTTAGACCATCACATCCTGTTGTACTAGATTCGGGCGAGCTGTCCTTGAAGAGACCTCTCGAGGTGGCATAAAGCAGAAGGAAAGCGAGTTTGTTTGTTTGTTAAAGTTTGTCAGCTGTAAAGTTTGACTGACTGGGTCGACTTTGCTACGACCTCAGCTGACTCTGACAACAAGAGATACCAATGAGTGACACGATGAGAGAGTCGTCTTGCGCGCATATGCCACACTCGCCCAGAAAGTCGGACGCTGTCAGGAAACTGCAAGTGGCTCGCCAGATCTACACTTGCCTACCCTCAGACACAGTGGCTGTTCTGGGAGTTGGGGCCAAGCATCCTGGGCCACACTTGCTGGTGTGCAGTGCGCCCGTCGTACAGGTAGCTATGGTCGATGATGATGGTGGGTGGCGCGCAGGTGGAGACGGCCACGTAGCCCTTGTTGCCAAAGGCTGGCTGCGCCACAAGGCCAGGGTAGCGGTTCAGTGGCCGCACGGCCACCGCCATGGCCCTGCGCTAGGGCGCTGCACGTGTACAGCGGAGACTAGTTGGGCCATCTCAAGTCAACGCAGTGTCTTGCTGTTGTATCGCCATAGTATTCTATTGCAAATTACATGACATGCTCAATGGAAGAGGCAGGAGGAGGGCCACACATTCGTACAGATAGCAAACATCTTTGCGTTCTTTGCATGCACAGCGCAATTCAAGAACAACAGCTTCCACGGTCTGAAAAAATCTTTTCATTTCATAGCACAACCGGCCAGCTATCCTGGAGTTTGAGTATACCCTGGATTCAGGCGTTGCATTTGCACAAGTGCGCTTTTCAATGCCTGCCTGATTTCCTGATCTGCCCGAGTCTGAGCATACTATCCTGCCATCACTGTGTCAAATCAGGGTCTATTATAGTTTTTTCCTGGGAAAATGTACCTGCATGTGCCGCACAAGGTAGTGGCTCAGCTGGGAGCCAGGGCCAAAGGTCTGGGGGAGGACCTCGTTGGGTGGCATGCGGCCGTTGTACAGGTTGCTATGGTCGATCACCACAGCACGCGGCGCACGGGTCGGCACCGCCATGAAGCTGGAAGCGCCGGGCAAGGGGAGGCCCAGCCTCGCCCAGCCCGGAGCGGACTGGGGAGCTGGCCATCGTACAGGTGGCTATGGTCGATCGTTACGGCGCTCGGCACATGGGTGGCCATGGAGCCGGCGTGGATGGAGGCTGGCAGGGCGACAAAGCACATGTAGCGGTTGAGGGGGCATGCAGCCACAGCGACGACCGTAAAGGCCCTGCGCTGGGATGCGGCAGATCCAGAGCCTCTGCGCACGCACAGCAACGTCAAGGTGCGCATTCTGGAGCTGATGCCAAGAGTTTTGTCTGCCACGTTCAGAGATGATCGTTGGAAATGCTGCCCTTGTTGCAAATGGCATTCTGTACAGTCTAACTGCCATTCTTAGTCGAAGCGGGAAAGCAATGTCAA
Source organism: Chloroidium sp. JM (assembly GCA_004335615.1). Classification (NCBI taxonomy): domain Eukaryota; kingdom Viridiplantae; phylum Chlorophyta; class Trebouxiophyceae; order Watanabeales; family Watanabeaceae; genus Chloroidium; species Chloroidium sp. JM. The sequence continues at coordinate 362,713 of QAXI01000421.1, forward strand.
ACAATCAGCTGCGAGCTCGAGTTCAGCATTTTTTAGCAAGGCTCACCAAGCAGATTAAGCAGACCGGTATCATTGTGGTGGTCGCTTCTGCCATTCCAAAGACAAGATGAGGCTTGATGAGCTCTCTTGGCCGGCTGTGCGAGTGGGCACCTGCAAAATTACTTGTGGAGTGCAAGCTGGCGGAAAGCAAATGTGCGCAAAGCCACAAAGGCTTTGGCTCCTGTCTCTCTTGCTGAAGATTGAAACGGATCTGACCGCTCGCTGCTCTTCACGAGTACGTTAGGAAGCTCACCTGGACGACGTTTGGTGATTCGAGAGCTGCTGCAGGGCCCGGATCCACCACAAACGCTTCAAACACGAGGGCATCTCAGACCTCTCCGGCACTGCCCAGCACTGCTCCACCAGAAACCAGCTTCGGAAGCCATCCATGCCCTCAACACTCCATTGCAGCAAAGCTCGCCCCGTAATATGAGCTAAAAGGACCATCGAGAATTTGAATGGAAAGAGGCACGAACGACTCGGAATGAGGGCCAGGGCTGATAGGATCGTGCAGACAGTAATAATTTCTGACCTCAGCAGTGGCTGAATGGAGCCTAGAAATACAATCGTACATTTTACTCGGCACTTCGTAACGCGAGGGCCCCTGTATTCCAGTGCAGACAAAGATTAATCTGGAATATGAAGATGTGTGCCGCATGCACGGGCATGGCAGTATCAGGTTACTGCTCACAAGCAAGCAAGGCTTCTCAAGTACCTATTTATCAAGCAGAATGAAGAGCAGATGCACAAATAGAATTGCAAGCAGTAAACTTTTGATCTGGGGAAGGATTGGCCTAATTGGCCCTGAAAATTTGGGGCAGTCAGTAAGTATGACGCGCAGAATTCGAATGATGGGTTGAAGTCCTACCAAGCTTCTACAAATGGCCTTGACACCTCCACGAGGATCTTAAAACCGAGTTAAGGCGCATGTGCCACAAACAGCACCAGGGTACCTGCCCTGCCAACACTGGGTTGCAACCTTTGCTCTGGCTTCAAACTGTTGTGGATACTTGAGAGTCACGACCATCTCAGCAGGAATCCTCTGTGGAACGTGCATTCATTGAGGGGGGCGGCGAAAGGTCACAGCATCTAGAGGAGCCATGTTCAGGGCTCATGCTCTATCATGGTACTAGTTGAATGCCGTGCATGCATACCCTATGTCCCCCCAAGTCCTTCTCAAGGGGGGTGAGCCTGTACAAACAAGGGGTGAGCCCATACACACAGGAAGCCTCAGAAGATGAGGCGGGGCCCAAAGTGATGGAAGGCGACGTGATTCGTTCTCATCTTAAGGCAAATTTGGAACACATCTAAGCGGTATTTACAGCTATGAGGAGTGGTATCCGCTCTCAGCATGCTTCGGCAGCCATTTGGGGATTTCCGAAGAGAGGCTACTCATCTCCACAGCATGTTGCCAAGCTCTCGTATAATGCTGGGAGTCTTGTGCCGGGCTGCAAGTTCAGCCGGCCAGGGGCACAAGGCTGGAAGCCCCACTTCCTTTTACATTGAGTGGCATTGTCAGATGGTACAGGAAATGACCAAAAGAACCGGCACGACAACAAAAACACAACAAAAATGACAAAAAGAGAAATGCACATCTTCACCGCCCCCTGTCTGGGTGAGCTGGCAGCTCAAACCCCGGCCTGGGCATGTACAGGTTGCTATGCTCAACTTTTTTACCTAGTTATTACAATTAGGTTTTGAAGAATGGGCCTGCTGGGCTGGGGGGGTCTTAAATGAGAATGGGGTGCAATAGGTGCGAAGGTGTGGCAGGGGGAGGAGGGGGGGGGTTGCCAATCGTCAGCTTTCTGCCGTGGTCGCAGCTGCAGGTAAAGGCACACAGGTACTTCATTCTGCAGTATAGGGGTAGGGAGAAAAGGTCCTGGATGGAATGGGGGCAAGGACGCAGCTACTCTTAAGGTTGATGCTGGATTTGCTGCTGCAGGTGGGGGGTTGAAGGTATGCCTTGTGGTAACGAGGAGTGGATGGTGGAAGTGGGAGGTGACTCCTTGTTTTGCCGCCTTTCTACCTGCCGAATAGAGCATCCGCTGCCAAGGCACATACTCCGATGCAAACAAGCATACAATCCTCGAAGTTTACAGTACAGGATCGAGCTGCCATGTAATCTGAAGCAAGAAGGAGCACTTCCCCAAAGCAAGCCCCCCC
>QAXI01000421.1:365383-375555 GCA_004335615.1 Chloroidium sp. JM
CCCCCCCCCGAGCATTTCCCCCAGTTCTTGTCCTGCTGTCTAGCCCTGACCATCCATTCTGCAATACCTCCCAGTTGGAGCTGTTCCTGGGGGCCTGTGAGTACAACAGCTCCCCCTCCGCCCACCCCCCACACACCCTGCCTTCCCTGCATACACCCTTCCTTCCCTGATTACTTGTTTGAACATCCAAACATATGGATGCACACCTCATAGTGGAGGTTTCGACCGAAGAGATCTCCACTGCCCTCCTCTTGCACATTTGCGAGCATACCTTTTGCGCTGAGGGGCGGCCTGGCGGCCATCAGGCATTGCGTTATCCCTGATTGAAGGGGCATCCTCCATACTCTGTAGATGGAAGTGGTATGTTTACCTCATGCATGCACGCAGGATTGCCGGCCACTAGATTGTGCATCATCAGCTTGGCTAGCTTGGCGCACTCAGCCTTGTCCCACTGCCTGCTGGCCTCGTTATGCATGGAGAAGCCGCTGTGCATCATGCCGCCTGGGGCATGTAAATCACCTTTAACACAGCACACAAGTTATAGCAAGCCTTAAGGGATCCATACCAGGGCAGGTAAGAGGGTCAAAGAATGATGAGGTGGACTTGAGAGCTGTCAGAAACGAAAGGTGGGCCAAATCATCAGCCTGCCCTGCTTTGAGTGCCTGGCAAGGGAGAAATGTAAGAATGGAAGAAATTAGTCAGGTCTGTATGAACCACAACAATGATCCAGACTTTCAAAATCACTCATGCAGGCGCTACAGTTGGCATTGATGCCATCCTGCTTCGCAATCATTGTCAGACGATCCTCAGTTCTCCCCATGTAATTTGCATTGTCTTATTCAGAATGATCACCCAGCACCCGCAAATCTGGTGCCACATGTGAACACTCAGTAGGGTGTCACCAACCTGTTGTGTCAGTGCACATTTCTCGTGCAGATACAGACATTCAGAATTTTACTTTGAAGCCTATTGATGGTGGGCTGGGTGGGCATGCAAGTATGATGTATATAATATGATATCAGTCCCAACAGTATCGCGTACAGCTTCACGCCTGAAAAAAAAGCAGGGATCACTGATGTATTATGCCAAGGGTAAACGCCAGGCAAGGGAACCATGCTCGCTCTCAAACTGCAATCTCCCCACATGCAACCTCCGTAGCAGGAGAAATTGCCTCCTGCCCAGAGCCGTTCTAAAGATGCCATTGGCTCCGAGTGGTGAATTGGGGCACACTCTTTTTATGGTGGGAATATCGACATTCCTGAGAATGTGGCTTACCTGGCTTGCCCTCTTTGCACTGGTGCGGATCTCATCATGGCCTGCTGTACCTGCAAATCGCCATAGTTGCTATTGCTTGGGGTTTCTTTCCAGCTGTGGGAAGCCTCAGAGGTGCTCTTTTTCCTCCAAGTATGTTTCAGGAGGTCCCATTCCTGACACTGCTGAAAGCCAGCTTGTCCGAGCCTACATCCGACTCAATATTGGCATTGTGAGGATACCGAAGGTAGAGCACCTTTCCTGTGAAGGGAAGGCGGGCTGGTGAGAGGGTCACAACGAATCGGGATCAATATGTTTCTTCTTTGACACATTTCCTGTTGGCATACTTTCAAGTCGGCCTCACTGAAGGCTCACCTGCTGCAGGAGACATGTTGCCATTGTGCCACAGGTGCAATGCTCCAGGTGCATACTCCACACTGCAGGCTCTGCTCTGCACTTCTGTCTCCAAATTGGGCATTTGGTATATTCTCAGCCAAAGCAGACAGTAGCTATTCTGAATGGTGAAAACTGTCATTGTAACTTCACGTCTCACGTTGAGCAAGTATATAAAGTTCATGGCAATTCGAGAAAGCTCTGCAGCTATTTCTGCCGCAAGGAAAGGGGGCATTTGGTTTCATATTGAGCTCTGCTAGCAACAGCTTGCAATCTCTCTTTCACGCATCTCCACTGTCAGGCATTGCATAGCACCGATGCCATGTGCTCAAAAGCAGTGTGCTGGCCATGGGATGCAGCCTTGAAAATGTCAAGTAGGCCACGTCCATAAAGGGTCGCAATCGGGTATTCCTGAACATGACACATATATCCAGAAGCAGTCTCTGCTGAAGGAATGTAGTATGCTGGATGGAACGCATGGGCCTTCCTGGGATCTGCAGGATACAGCCTGGGAGCTGCAAGCTTGGAAGTGTCCGCTGTAATCCACAGGAGATGAAAGACAAGCATTGGAATCAGCCCCTCGACCCCCTAATCCAATCATGATGAGCATGCTTCTCTGCTTATTGGCACATTCCCACCCACGACTGACTGGCAGCGACGAAATTACGACTACAAATGGACCCTTCCTTAGGGGCACATTTTGATGAACATCCTAAGGTTGAAATTTATTCCAACCTTGGGCCAAATTGACCTCAGGGAACAGTCCAGATGTAGCCATAATTTTGCCGCGGCAGAGACAGTTGTGGGAGAGATGATCCACCTTAACAGATCTAGAGGTGCAGACAAAGCTCCAAGGTGATCACCAGGACCACGAGATCGAGAACCACAACCCTTCATGATAGATCATGCTCAGTGAGCATGTCTGTCAGGAAAGACTCACGACTGAAGAATGCTATGTGGCTGCTTTCTGATCGACCTTACCAGGACTGCCCGTGGATCTGGCCAGATCGCACTGAGCCGCACCTTGTGGTGCGCACGTCATTTTTTCAGGGTAGAGCTCAAATCTGGTGTTGAATGAATGTGAGCATGGACAAAGTCGATCAGGTGTACAGAGAATTGCCATCCTTATCTTTCAATCCTCCAACACAAACAACTTGGCAATATTGATGCATCACTTGATATCAATCTCCCCACAGTACCGTCAATTTGCAATGTCATCAGCGTTGTCAATGATCAATTCAAAATTGCAATAACGATTTTCACAATCAATTGGGCCACACTTGATTGCCCTGAGCGGTGCATCACCAAGCAACAGCAGATTTTCGCAATCAAAGAGATGGTATGTTGAACATTAGTAGTCGTAATTTCGCGGCGACACATCTGCAGAAAAGCCTTTGATCAGCGACTGAGCAAGCTTAAGGTGTGATTGTATAATGCACTTGTAAAACCTACCAATATTGAGTCAGTGATAGCTGTGTTACTTCAAAATGTCAGCTCTCATAAAGTCCAATGACACCTCTTTTCACATCAAAAAAAATGCCCTGAACTTGTCAATGGAGGCCTCCGCAATGGCCAGCACTTGGGATGCTTGATTGCTCATGAACAGGAGTACTTGAGAAATTGCCGCGAGGGGATCACCTAGTTGGTGACATAGAAGCACTTGTCGAAAGGATGCCAGTCGGGGACTCCTGGCGGTGTCATGCCCAATTGTCTCATACCCTGCAAACACAGAGCCCGTCGTAAATGCAGGCACTCAGCTGACAAGAATCAGCCCCTTGTGCAGCGTGGGTGTTGTCATAGGGTGTGCATGCATTCATTGTCTGATTTGATTTGGGATGTGGAACAGCGGAGACACTGGGCTTTGATGTGGCATAAGAGGCTGTTTCTCACCACCAAAATCTGAAGCGCAGAGAACATCGACTCGGAGATGAAGATGTGAGCCACCAGAAGATGAGGGAAATATTGAGCACAGGATCAGTGTTTGAGCTGAGGTAGCTAAGGAGACCCTACCTGCATCTTTTTGACAGTGTATTTGCTGAGGTCCGAGTTTGGTCCAAAGCTCTGTGGCCAGACCTGGGAGGTGGGGGTTGTGCCGTCAGTGAGGTGGGAGTGATCGACAATGATGATTGGCGGCGCTTGAGTAGGTACGGCGACGTATCCAGTGAGGCCGGGAGCGGGCTGTGTGACATATCCGGGGTAGCGGTTCAGGGGCCTGACAGACGCTGCCACAGCCCTGCGCTTTGGCTGGGCAGCTGCAGACCCGGTGGCCCTGCACGTGCACAGCAGAGTCAAGGTGCGCATGCTGGACACAATATTCGTTTTTGGATTGCCACGATTCTCCATTGCAAGACTTGCTAGATGGACAAGTTGCCAGGGGGGTAAGGGGGGGGGGGTAGGCGGTATTTCTAGGAGGCAAAGTATCTTTGTATCTTTGCATGCATGCTTAGCACAGTGGCGCTCTATCGAAAATTGCCAGGGTAGTGCTGATTCAGCTGGGTGCTACAATTGGAATTTTCGGAAGGCATCACATGTACATGAGCATACACTGAATGCACACTTAGCAAATGAAACTTAACAAAATCTTCCAGAATTGTGAAATTCTTGCGATTGCAAAGCACAGTCGGCCAGCCATGTTTTTGAAGTTTTGGGTCGGCATGCATTCACACAAGTATGCGTAACCAATATCTAAGTAATTTTCTGCTTTGCCAAGGCTGAGCTCGCTGTCTTGCCATGGCTGTGTTGAGTTGTGTCAAGCCGGGCTCGAAATTTTAACTAATGAATTTGGAGAGGAAAGGGCCCAGGGGTGAAAGCCTGGGTAAGGCGAGGGAAGGCGGGAATCTTGCCTTTTGTTGGCAGCGGTGGTCTGTGGGCGGATCGCCGCGGTCCGCGGGCGGAAGGCCGCAGTCTGGGGGCGGGAGGCGGCGATGCCGGCAACGGCGGGGGATGAGTGGGGGGCGAGGGGGCCCATCTTGGCGGTAGCGCTGTCAACCCGTGGGCGGATGGCCGCAGTCTGGGGGCGGGAGGCGGAGATGCCGGCAACGGCGGGGGGTGAGCGGTGGGCGAGGGGGCCCGTCTTGGCGGTAGCGCTGTCGACCCGTGGGCGGATGGCCGCAGTCTGGGGGCGGGAGGCGGCGATGCTGGCAACGGTGGGGGTTGAGCGCGGGGCCGTCTTGTCGGCAGCACTGATGGCGGTCTTGACGCCGCAGTGCTCGTTGGGGGAGGCGGGCCGGAAGGCTGCGAGCCACATGGTGAGGGTCTTATGGGCACTCCTGCCTGGCACGAAGACGGGGGCCAGCGAGCTCATGGTGGTGTCCTGGAAAAGAAGGCGAGCCGGCTGCGGCGCCGCAGGGCGGAGTGGGTTGCGCCGTGCGCCGGGCACGAAGGTGGGCGCGTCGGGGTTGAGGGCCGTGACAGGGCCCTTTGCAAGCGCGACTCCCTGCAGGCACCAAGTTGCCTGTCACAGATGCGATGGGCTTCAAGGCAAGCTTACGAATAGAATTCATGATCGATGTGTCAAGCGCGAAAATGATCATGACGCATGCCAAGATCTCGATCTAGCAATTGATTTGAATTTGTAACCGCAGTTCTTGTGACTCTATAAATATATAGAGCTAGCTAGATCTGCACTGTCATGGTGGTCATGGGATTTTGGCTGCTTGGTTGACACAGAGCAGCATGCGCGCTCCCCGAATGTGAATCGTTGTAATTGTTGGCGGATTTTAAATGCATTACACTGAGAAGCCTGGAGGATTGTGGTTGGTATTGATACAGTTTTAAAACTATGGAAGGCATGCCCACCACCAGGGAGCTGATATTGATGGATATTGTATATAACAAAACACAATCATATGGTGTTGCCTCACAGGCCTGGGTGCTATGTGAGGCAGTCTCGGGCATGCTGCTCTGTGCATAGCATGCAAGAGCCTGGTTGACAACAAAAGGCCAGCTTCAAGCCTCGAGTGCAAGCTTGGCAAGTACAAGGCAAATGGCTCACCGGTACCGGAATCCCGCTAGCACTGGTGGGTGCTGCAGTTTGGACGTCCTTTAGGTCGCGAGGCATGACTCTGGTTGTGTGGACACCTGCAAAGCATAGGCCCATCAGCTCACAATGTACTTCAAATTCGGGCAAGCTGAGGCTTTCTTTGAAAATCAGACCTCTCGAGATGGCAAAAAGCTAAAGCAAAGCGAAATTTGACTAGCTAGCGGCTCGAAACGGCGAATTCACAGTGCCAGCTGGAAAGTTTGGCTGACTGGGTCGACTTTGCTACGACCTTCAGCTGACTCTGGCAACAAGTGCTAACAATGAGGAACACGATGAGAGAGTCGTCTTGCGCGCGAATAAGCTACACTCGCACAGAAAGACGGACGCTGTCAGGAAACTGCAAGAAGCCTGCCAAGTCTACACTTGCCTACCAGGAAGCCTCGAGGAACATCTCATGAAGCCCACGAAGCTGGACGGCACTCTTCTACGCTTTGCAAGCACTTCTTTCAGGAAGGAAGCAAAAAGGTCGACTGGACACGTTGTGAGGGCTCACCTGCGTTTGGCTGGCTGAATGCGGTTGTTTGCGGCGAGAGAAGCTTCGTTGCAGATGCTGGTTGCTTGTCCGGAGGTAATCTGACTTGCATTGGACAGCTCATCGATGTTCACAACGAGCTCAGACAGCCTGGAATTCCAGTGCAGCTCCAGAAATTCTTTTCAGTACTAGTGCGAGTTGCAGAAGGCCGTGATCTGTCGATTGCAACGTTGCGATCTTCAACTCTATAATGAGTTCAAAGTGTTCTCACTTAACACTTGCCCAATGGCCCACCAACGTATACCAACGGCACTTAGCATGCGCAAGTGTGCCTGGCAACACCCAACCGTGCCAAAATCAGCAGCTGAACTTCCTACATATCCAAATGGCATGATTTCAAGATTACAAACTTGACTCACTCCCTGAGATCAGAGCATTCATCTCACCAGTACTAGTACCATGCTCATGAAAACGCCGGTATGCCAGATCTCTAGAGAACATCTTCACCCTAGGCCTCATACCTAAAACAAGATGAAGATTTCCTTTGAAGATCAGAAATACCAGCAAGTCAAGGTTCCATCCCATCAAGTTCCTTCCTTTGGATCACATCAATGTTGTCGAACGCGATTCCAGTGGAGTACTTCCTGTACTCCTTTGGGTTGGCCTCCGTGAGGAAGAAGCCCCTGAGGATGACAGAGTCGGACACGTTGTCAGTCACATCCTGCATCCCCAAAGGAATCCAGGGTCAGTGTTGCGCCACGAACATTTGGCTGTGCAGCACCAGGCCGCAAAGTGCACAAGAGCAGCCCCATCTCACAAGAAGCCTGATATGCCAGGCAATGGACCTCGAGGTCTTCATCCCCCAGAGGAACACAGGAATTTCATCTGAAGACATACAACACTGTCACCAGATTTGATGCAATGCGACCCTGGATTCATCCCACACTTTCTTCCTGGAAGCCCATATCGCTCGCCATGGTCTACCCCTCGTTGAAATATGTCTTCGATGTTTCTTCGATGGAATTCCTCCTTGCACCTCTCCCACATCACCACACACACAGCTATCAGTAAAAGCTGCAGAGGCACTCACGCTGTATCTGTAGTAGTCTGCCATAGATCCCCACTCCATGATATCAAATCGCGGGATGACCACAGGCGCCTCCTTTGGCATGGGCATCTGCACATCAGCAGATGAGCAGGCTCAGAGACGAGTGTATGTGGCATGGATGGCAGAAAATAGGACATCGGTATCAGGTTTCCGCATGTCGACGGTCAAATGAGTTTTGCTTGGAACCCCGGGGAAGCGACTCAACTTCACATCAGCATAAGCAGCTGCAAAATACTGCCAAGCTCACGAACACTGCCAGGGTTCTGTGCCAGTCTCTGAGCATGTGCCGTCTGGCAGTTGGCACAGGAAGCAGCCATGAGCATTGGCTTGACACCAAAAGCACAGCAAAAATGGCAGCATCTCCACAGCCCCGTCTGAATATGCTCTCAGCTCAATTCTCAGCATGGTCATGTAATAGCAGGCATCGAATTTTTCTCTCACAATTCTCAGGCGCGTTTTGGCATTGAATAATGGGTCAATTGCGGTTGGTGGGAGAAAGGGGGCTGAAACAGTAAGGAAATGGCCAAGAACATGTTGTTGAGCTGCCGCTGTAGAAATGGGCCCACATGGACTCCGTTCTGAAGCGAAGTGGCCTAATCTTGGCTTGCAATTGTTGCTGTTATTGACGCTGCAGGAGCGAGAGTACGCCTTGTGGTGTGAAGGAAAGGTCGTGAGGGAGGACGGCGTAGTTTGGAATTTGTGGGGCAGTGGCCTACCCTGAGCTTGTTGCTGTGATCGCCACTGCGGGTGGAGGCGCACAGATACACCCCGTCTGTAGGGTCCTCCTGCTCTAGAATCCGCATCGCGGCTGCCACCCGCAGCTCCTCTGGCTGTACGATCCGGCGATTGTGCTGGGACATCCATTCCCCATAATCCGTAGGTTGGTACAAGGCCGGGTAATTGTCGATCGCGATCTGCAGGAGATCCCTGGTGTGAGAACTAGGCTGTAGGCAGATGCAGCAAGCAGATGACCTGAATTGTTTCTCACAGGTTCTGGATTGAGCAACGACATTGTCCTCTTGATTGATGAACTCCATCTTGGCTACTTTCGTCGTCCTCTCTTACTCTGCCAATATGCCAGGCTCGGGACAATTATAGACCAGCGCATGGAACTGCAGCTGGATCTGAAAGAGGAGCAGTGACTGCAAGGTATGTTGGGAAGGGGTGGGGGTTTTGGGCCCACGCCAACACCATGATTTGGAATGACTCAGTGTGTTCACAGCACTGCATGTTCTGCTTCCACACCACACCAGCCCAGCCCACCCCTTTTCCCCCTACCAGTCAGAATTCACCCCTGAATTCCACCCACTGCATTCTTCATTGTGTGCTTCTCAGCCTCGCTGAGCATGCCTGTACATAACAAAACGCCACAACTCAAAGGCAATGGGGGGGCTTAAGGGGTAGAGAGGGAAAAGGGGTTGGGGTGGGGGTGGGAGATTCACCAAGGAATTGGGCGCTGCTGCAACTGCCTGCTTGACCTCCAGGAAGGCGTCCACCACCTCCCCCGCCTCCTTGTTCTGCAGGGCCGCCTCCACTACCTGCCGGACGGTCTGTCCGCTGCCAGGGCATGTCACCTGATGCAAACAAGCAATTGCTCCCTGGTGTCCAGCTGTACAGGATCGAGCTTCCATGATGTACAAGCAAAATTGAACCTGGCTCTAAGCATCTCACGGCCTGCTTGTCCTGCAGCGCCCCCCCTTCCCCCTCCCCCCCCATCTCCACCACCTGCCATACATCGCACAAAGTGCTGGTGCACGTCACCTGATGCAGAAAAGGTTCACAATCCAATCACTTCTGAGATCAGAGATAGCAAAAGATTTCTGTCCAAAGCTGGGCAGGAGGAAGTGATTCTTCCCTTGATGTACTCTTGACAGGAATGGCATGTTCATGGCGTTGTTCTGGCATAGCATACTCCCTCGTAAATTTATGGTTTTACCTCATCCACGCGCTCAGGGTTGCCGGCCACCAGGTAGTGCATCATCAGCTTGGCGCACTCGGCCGTGTCCCACTGCCCGCTGGCCTCATTCCGCGTGAAGAAGCCGCCGTGCGTCAGCTGCTTGGGCTGTGGCACATACATCACCTGCAATACTGCACCAGTTAGGAGACGGTACAGGTGGGGTTGGCTTGATGGCACCATGCCAGAGGGGAGAATTCGGGTCGCAAAATGAGGGGCAACGGGGCAAGCCCAGTGCCTTTGTCTTGGTGACAATTGCTGCAAGAGCGATGCATTCAACAGTGTCGATGTGGGGGAGGGAAGGGGAGGGGAAAGGGGAAGGGGGAGAGGGGTGCACCAGCCAGCCCAGCGCCCTCATCTTGGTGACGACTGCTGCCAGGGCGATGCTCTTGCCGGAGCCTGAGGGGCCGATGAGGTACAGCTTCTTGCTCTCTTTGGAGGCGACCTCCAGGATGAGGGTGTCTATGCACTCCCGGAACATTATCTCCTCGGACTTGGCAGCCGCGAACTCTTCCTGCATCCCGAGAAGCGCTGAGGGGTGCTCTCTCCGCAGGTGCCTCAATGCTGCAGGGTCTCTAGCTTTTCATCAAATGCTGAGTGGGCGCGAACATGCTAGATTGAAATTTGGTGATGCAACTAGTATCTTTCCTTTGGATTATTGCCTCATACTCATGCCCATCTGACCCTACCACATGTTTGGGAAATATATCGATATGATATTGAATTGCAGCTAGATCTTACTCATAAAATTCCTCTACCCGCATCTCACTGGCAGATTCTTTCGACCTTGCAGACCTCAGCGTTTACCTTCCAGAACCTTTTCTCAAATCTCTTCCTATATGCCATCATCAAAAGACTTTCAGCCTTTTAAAAATCTGACATTATTTGAGTTTGATGCAAGAGAAGTATTCTCATCCGGACCCCCGGGTGGGAAGGGAGGAGGGAGGGGGGG
>QAXI01000421.1:397458-407928 GCA_004335615.1 Chloroidium sp. JM
CACACCCCAAACATCCCCCAAACACCCTCACCACCCCCTCACCTGGGATCCCTGGACTCCTCACGCCCGCCCCTGGAGCGCTCGTGGTAGCGGGTGTCGCGCCTCTCCTCGCGGTCGTACAAGGGGGTGTCCCTGATGTCGGGCCCCCATCTGGAGCTGCCGCCTCCCCTCCTCTCGTCCTGGCCGCTGGAGCTTTGGCGCCTGCTGCTGTACCTGCACACACACACAGGGAAGCAGCGGCAGGAGTGGACGTCCATCATCTTTTTGTCGCTTGCCCATTCTGCCCATCCCCCCTTCTGGGCCTTGTGATGGCTGCCTTTGCCAACTGCGCGCAGCAATGTATCCTGCAGTCTAACAGAGGATTGCGATTGGGAGTGGCGGTTTATTGAAGCAAACTGCACATGATCAGGCCTAGGAGGCAACAGGCAAAACATTGCTGAGCCTGCTTTCCGAGAAAGGGCCCTCAGAAAGATCGACACGAAGCCGTGGGCGCCTCACCTCGGTGATTCGCTCTCCCTGGACTCGCTGTACCTCACCCTGCTGCTCTGATAGCGGGGGGGTTCCTCCCTCCTCCTCTCGGGTTCGTCTCTAGGACCGCGGTAGTCGCGGTAGTCCCTGCGATCATAGCTGCTCTCCCTCCTTTGGTCCCTCTGCAAATGGAGTTCAAATGAGTCGTACATCAAGCCACCTGTCAAGCCTCTTGTCAAGCTTCAGCACGAGGGACTGCAGTGTGTGCTCTTCACTGCAGGGCCCCATCCTGCTGGGCTGGCTGCATACTTTGCTGCCATCTGCTGGCTGATTGTGACTGAAATGACCATCAATTGTAAGCTCCTATCCCCAGCAGTAAGAAAGGCAACTCACCGGGTCATCATAGCCACCGCCCCTCCTCTGCTCGTGTCTGCGACGTTCTTGATCTCGGGAGTCCTCGCTCGAGGATGGTGATCTCCTCACTTCCTCACGTTCGTCCATTTGCCAACGAGACATCGCTTTCTTCTCCATTTACCTTCCAGATACTCAGGGGAGTTTCCTGCAGGCAGGTGATTGTCAAGTCAGTGATCTTATCCAGCAATCCTCTTTTTGGCCGACGCTGTGCATCCGCAGCTGCAGCTGGCGAAGGGTAGGAACAGCAGAAAGGTCAAAGATCCACCAACGGTGCCGGATCCTTTTGAAGAAACGATTTTGAACGTCCGACCATGACGAGTTCAGACAGCCCTTGCTGCTGATTGGAGTCTACTGCAGCTCACCTCCAAGCGAGCAAACAAAACAAGGCTACGTATACGTAACTGACGGTGACCAGCTCAGAGCTTTGAATTTGGTGTGCCTACCTTTCCTTGTTCAGCCGCATTTCAGCTGGCGGGCCATTGAACCCGCGGTGGATGGCATACTCTGTGCTCCCTGGTCGTTCGCTGGAAATGGGACCAAGCCAAGAAAGGCTTCTTGATGTGTAGGGTTTTGGGGGGATTTTTGAGTATTTTAGGTGGAAAAGGCTCATTTCCATTTCCTCATTTTAATACTGTCGACTGCTTTCTCTCAGGCTGCTGAATCGAACTGCCATGCAGGTCATGGAGCTATCACAGCCATCTAGGAGACCTATGCAGAACACTCAAATACTGCTGGAGGCGGTAACCAAATCTAGAAGCACGGAGCCCACTCTCACTGCATTCGATGGCATGACCAGCAAGCCAATGCATTCTTGCCGCCCACTGGGCAGGCTTATGCCCACAGGACAGACTTTTACAATTCACATGATTTGACCATCTATTCTATGAGGTTTCCAATGGCAGGCATCATGGAAATTCTGCCGTCTCCCATGTGGACAGAACTGACAGAACGCGGTTTCTGGCATATACGGAAGCAAGCGATGCACCTATGTCACGAAGAGGTATGCAACGCCCTGCCACCTGAGAACGTGTTTTGATTCATGGATTTAAAACCATTGCTTTGCCCGCTCACGCTGTCCAGGCTTATTGCATCCGGCACTCTAGCCTGCAGGCCCACGCTGGGGGTGTGGGGGATCCTGCATGCGGCAGAAGCTTTCAAAACGATGCTGTCACTTTATGATGTCCATGCAGGGCACACCTGGCTCCTTGTTGCCCTCATGCTTGCTTCTTGTACCTGGATTTGGCCTGAGTCAAAGAAGGGATTGGTACGCAGTGAGGCCTGGGGAGTAGGCACCATCATTCTGCCCTCCAAGAAAACAATTTTGTTTCTGAGCTTCCATGTCAGCTCTGTGAGATCCTATCCCCCATAAACCATGCACGGCGGATTGCCAGCCGCCAGTGCCACTGCGTCCAAATGCTGGTAAGGAGTAACCTGGCAACAAGAACATGAGGCAAATGTACATGATGACTGACAGCAGAGGGAGAAGGAGGCTCACTTGGAGATGTTCTGTAGTAACTGGTTCTTGAGGTTTTCCAGGTATTGCTGCGAGTTGTCGTTCCTCTTGTCGTTCAGACTCTTGGCATGCAGCTTGTAGTCGGGACCAAAGTACTCCTTGTACTCGTTCTCCGGCAAATTGTCATCCAACTCCTTGCCTGGAAGATGAATGAACCTTGAGGGATCTCAGAACCTCGCAACGGCCTTGCCTTTCCTTGCTTCAAAGTCAATGTAAGATCTCCAACTGAGGGATCACGGCATTTGTTTGTAACAAGCACATCCTGTTGTGAAATAGGAGCAAGGCTGGAGTATTGAGTCGAGGCTCACCCAAGATCCGGCCAGTCTCGTAAGCCCAACAGCGAGCCACATTGTTGATTGTGTAACCCCCTCCCCCCAGCACCAGCATGGGGACATTGAACCGCTGCATGAAGGTCAGGCAGTCCGCATGCCCCTGAACACAGGCAATTGATCATCCCCACAGAAGATGCCTGCTTTTACTGCAACTTGCGACCTGATCTTCCCACCCAATTGGACCAAAGCCAGACCAGCAAATACAGTAGCGCTCCATAATGAGGGTTTCCATCGACTTAAAAAGTAGCATGATATATGATGCAATACATGACCCACTGCATCTTCAATCGAGCACTTCAGCCTCCCCTGATGAGCATTGCAAAACAGGGCAGCTTTCATTCTTGACTGGCAACAATCTTGTTGGAAATCCTCATGAGAGGTGCATTGACATGCGGCAATACTCACCTTCATGGAGAGGTTGAACACCCCCAGCATGTCCCCGGCTAGCGAATCCGCACCTGACGTCACAACAAAGCCCTCGGCCATGATTCACTGCACCTGACAATGCTGCCAATCTGCCGTTCCGGTGAGATTGTACAGGAGCTGTGCCCCTGAAAGTGCCCATTGGCAGGTAGTGGATTTGCACAAGAAAACCAGGATGCAAGGCCTGATATGGAATCCGTATGAGGAGGGCGCACAGGGGAGGGAAAAATATACCGCTCTGGAAGACTATGACTTCCGGCTGGTAGACCTCCATGACTTTGGAGAGCACGGGGCGGAACAGAGCGCCGTACGCTTCATCTGTCATCCCGTCTTTCAGGGGGACGTTGAGTGCATAGTTGAGCCCACTGCATGACACCTGACCTGTCAGCAAAGCTTGTGCATACCAAAGACATCCAGGCCTCCGATGCCCATGCTCAGCTGTGTGTGCGTTGTTAAGTACAAGTGCACACCTGATCAAAAGGTGGCAAAGGATCTGGATCATTGGACTTGCGGCAGGCTATTGCACAGCCGAGTTGCGTCGTCTGGGCCAGTCTGATATGGAAACATGAATTGACAGCTGTTAATTGAGGAGATAGAGACCCCTAAAATGGTTATACTGCAGGGCAGGATCAAACCCCAAACCCCCCTCCTCCCCAGCAAGCAATTTCTGGTTTTTTTTCTCTGACTCGCTGTCCTACGTGACAAAACTTTCTCCTTCCTGCCTCCCGGGATCATCAAAAGCAAATTAATGCATTCAATCCCAGGATTCGAAACCCACCCGTGCTGCCCCACGCTAGCCAGGTCCCCCGTGCCCGGGAAGAAGGAGTCGCCGAACTTGTGCAGGCTGACGGTCATGACGCGGTCGGTGGTCAGGAAGGCCTCCTCCACGCCGTCCCCATGGTGCACGTCGATGTCGATGTACAGCACGCGCTGGTGGAACTTCAGCAGCTCCAGGATGGCCAGCACGATGTCGTTCACGAAGCAGAACCCCGACGCCTGCGCACAGGGTAGAACACCGGTCGGGGTTCAAATCCCTCCACACCTACCCCTCTGTACCATGAGCTGCCGATATGAATTCCTACCTCCGTCTTGAAGCACTCTCGATCTGTCAAGCTTCAGGATCTAGGAAGAGAGGGGGAAAGGGGGAGGAAGGGTTGAGGCATTGATCCTCTTTCCTTATTTGATCAGTGGCCAACTCTGTGGTGGAGGGGCTTTGTGACCCGCCACTGGGTCAGGAAGCGATAGTCAATCTACTTTTTCTGGAGGGCTTGAAGTACAGATGCGAATTCCCAAGGAATTCTCCTTTCATGCTTCTTCCTTCATGGCCTTAATCATTACGGCAGACAATTCAGCAGAGCTCTGAGAAACCCGCCATGTTATTATATTTTCTTACCCACAACTGTGTGACTAAATTCAAGCCAGGACAAACGCACTGCAGAAAGCGAAAAGAGCAAATTGAACCCGGTAGACAATGCTGCAATTTCCATTTGCTAAGATGTGATAACAGCTGATACGTCAGGACATCTCAAAAGGAGCAAAGGAGCACACCTCCGCCTTCTTGGCATGATGCAGCCCCCCCGACCAGTTGATGACCGTGTCTGCAGTGCCATAATTCAGCTTCACCGCTCCCCCTATCGACCCGCCGCAATACCTCTGCACACAGATATCAGGCCTTGGAAATTTTGAAATCCCCTTGATCAAACACGGGAACACTTGTGCATCTCTTACTCACAACCAATGGTGAAAGCAGAGAAGTTTCATGGCGTTGACAGAGGAATCAAAATTTAAAGCTCAAGATGATAGAAGGTGCTGTCTGAGTGTTGCTTTATTTGGGACAAGCGGAAAGGTTGACTTCCCTCGACAAAGACATAGGAGAGGCAGAGGATCTTGAAGTGCTCCACAAGACTTCGTCTATCAGCCATTCCAGGCTGATCACAGTATCAACGCGTACACCTGTTAAGGCGGCAAGACTCCTTTCCCCCCCCCTCCCCTCGCCCTGTGCACATCAAGCGCAAATTTGTGTGGACTTGAGTCCAAGGACACTCTGCAGGTGTGTACGTTGCTCAGACAAGTCGACTGCTGCAAGCATTGCAACACCCAGACAACCTCTCCACTGAGTGAGTCCTTTCAAAATTCACGGATGACGGGCTGTCACGCCAATACCTCTCAATTTCTTAACAGGCTCCTCTGCCGGGCTTCTGCTGACATCGGAACTATCCCCAAAAATCATGAAGCGGGCAATTTTGGAAACATGACATCAGTTCTGAAAATGTTCAAGGTCAAGGCATCACGGGACAGGCACGACTCTGCTGTGTGACATGCACATACCACCAAAACATCAGCAGTCAGAATATACACATCCTGCATTCAATTGCAGCCTTCCCCTTGTATTCCTAGTGCTGCCTCCCTCCCTCATATCAACGCCTAACATGTGTCTATCTCGGTAGGGAAATGGCAGCCACGCAGCCTGCAGACGTGTGCGCTGCCTTTTGGGAGGCAGAGGGGGTGGTGGCGGTCGAGATATGTGAGGCCGGGGGCCTGCTGGCGGTGGCCACCCGCAGGGAGGTCCAGGTCTTCCTGCTGCACTCCCTGTCCCTTGGGGAGCTCAAGGCCCTGTACTCCTGGCACCTGCTGCCTGGCACAGAGCTTGCACAGGTGATTCCTTGCTACTTGAAGTAAGCAGCCATTCCCTTGGCGTTGGCATCAAAAGTACCTGCAAAACTCAGAGATATGTTGGACAGTGCATTCATTGCAGCGCCGTGGTGGAGGAGGCAAACAGAGCCTCACATATCTCTGTTGCTGTACGGCACCATTCCTCTGGAAATGGAGGCTAGGACTGGTGGATAAGCAAAAACACGGTTTGTAAGCAAGAAAATTGTGCCCATGACTTCTTGAGGATTCATTTGTCACCCAAGACCTGGCCTCTTGTCAGTGCAAAGAGTGATTTAGAGTCCCAGAAAGGTGTGGCTGAGCTTTTCCCAAGTGAGCCAATTTATAGCTGCTGCAAAAGCTGTCCGTAAGGAAAATTCAAGCTCAAAGACCACAAAAACCGGAGTCAGGCGTAATGTTATAGGTTTTGTAACAAAACTCTGTCATGGTGCGCTGGGCATTTCAGGAAATCATAATCAATTATGAGAGCACAATGCAGAGAGTTGTTCTGGAAGTCACTCTACCATCACCAGGAGAAGAGGGCCTGATAGGAACAGCTTCTCAAATTCCACCGGAAGACAGAGGCAGGGACACATCTTGAATGTCGTCAGCAGAGCAGTCATTGTTTTGAGGCACTCAAATGTTTGAGGCACTCAAATGACCAAGAAACGCTGTCAGCAAATCTCATTGCCATCGGCTGACTCAGGACTGGCTTGCAAACCCGCCTAGCAGCTACATCACCTGCCAGCTGCTGCGATAGTTGTTCTGTGGCAGCTGGTATGTGGCTACCAGTAAGGAGGGAGGGAAGGGAGATACGGATTTCTCCACCTCATCCTTTCTTTGATGGTACGTTCTATACAACGGTGCATGGTGTGCAGTTCCTGTGGCGGCCGGGAGGGGCGGGGGAGGGCCTGGTGGTCACACAGAACGGGGGCCTCTTCCTCACCGGGCTGGGCACGCAGCCGGAAAAGCTGACGGCTGCCTGCATCGGCAAGGGGGAACGGGGGGTGGGAGCAGCCGCATGGTCCCCTGATGGGTCCCTGCTGGCGCTGGCGACGGGGGACACCCTGGCGGTCATACACCTGGACAGCGGCCTTGACTTCTCCACGCCTCTGGCTTCCCAGGCATTTGCTCCCTACCAGGCCCCTTGGACGCATAATTCCTAGCCACTGGGCAAAGGTCTTGCCAAATCGTCAGTGATGAACAATGTCAACTGTCATTGATGGTCCAGGGAAAATGTCCCCCCCCCCCCCCCCCCCCTCCCCCCCCAAACCTTACCCACGTCCTCTCCCTCTTCACATACATTGTCCAGGCAGCTTTCCAGATGCCTAGATCTCTGCATCTGTTATTCAACAAATATTTCTGCAGTTTGTTTATCATCTCATATCCTGCCAAGACTTCTGATGCAATGAAGCAGTGCAGGGCCTCAACACATGTCTTCATCATATCGGACACCCCCCTCCCCAACTGTCTGTTTCGATCCAGCTCTGAGACTCTCCTGCTTGCGCACTTGCCATCGCTCCGCCGACGCCACACGGCGCCTCAGCTGATCACCAGTCCCATTTTCCCATGTGAGTGCAAAGCTGATACTTCCTGGAGGACAGTAGAAGCTGCTCGACTTGGATGCTGATTTCACAGGAAGCAGGGGGTGACGGCACTTCACTGGTGGTGGACTCGGTGGCATTTGTGGGGGAAGGTGCAGTGCTGGCAGGGGCCAGGGTGGTCTCGCAGGGCGAGGGAGGACAGGAATCCACAGAGCTGGTGAGTATTGCATGTATCTGCCCACTTGTGTGTTTGAATCTTGGTGGAATCTGTCCAAAGGATCAACGAGAACAAAGGATGATCTCTGATGCATGGGAGTTTGCAAAGGCCGGTCCACAATCAAGCTCATCTGTCCGTTTGGGGCTTGACAATCGGGCACTGAGCTCTTGGGGATCAAAGGAGGTGAGGGAGCTTTGCAGTCGGATGTATATGATTCTGGGAGTTTGTTCCTATTCCTCCTGAAACCCAGTGACAATGAACGCAACTGGATGAGCAGTGATTTTACTACCGTCAACGAGGCGATGTCAAAATAATAAAAGGGAGAAAATCTTGATATCTGCCAATCAAATTCAGACCCCCCTCAACTTGCACACAACCCAAATAAACCCTCCCCAGCCCCTCCTCTAGGAACACCGTTTTCCAATGATTTGGACGATAGCACCATCCGAGATCTGGCGTGGTTGATGAGTGATATGGCTCAGGATGCGTATCCCCTGCTGGTGACCCGGTGGAGCAGCTGGACGCCCGGCGGCCGCCCCCAGGGCCTGCGCACAGCCGAATTCAGCCCCCCCTGCTTCGTGGACCCCACCTCTGCCCGGCCCGCCAGCGGTCCCTGCCTGCGCTTCGCGGCCTGCCCACAGTGGGGCGCCGTTTTAGCGGCGCCCTCCAAGGCTTCAGACGACCACATCAAACTCATAGGTGGGCATTGTTTGGACCCCACTCCTGCCCCCTCTTCCCTGCCCCTTTGCTCCGGGTTTGCGAACAATGGAGGAGACGTGTCAGCGGGAGGCATGCCCGCCACAAAGTCTCCTTCTTTGGAAGTTCATGGCAGTGCAGGGTAGGATTGTAGACACCATGATACATCAGGCCACCCAAGATTCCTGCCGCGCCAGAGGGGAGAGGCTGGTTTGTCACCTGCCCATGCAGTAGGAAGTGCACGTCAACCGTTTTGCTGTCATAAATCCTATCTCTCTTGAATGAGCATTATAAGCATACTCATAACAGCCATGAGCATAATCTCAGCGGCTGTAGAAGGTGGGCAAGTCGCCTGTCAAGCTGCCGACGCAAAGAAAGGTCCTGCTTGACTAGTGGGGACAGAATGCTTAAGTACCAAGACAGATGAGTCATGACCAAGCCGCACCTGGTGAGTGTTGCAGACAATCCTGCATTTGGCGCACCCTACTATCCAATAAAAGGTGAAGGGTCTTAACAGAAGCAGGCCACATAACCAGAAGTGTCACATTGCCAGTGGTATAGTTTTGTGAATGTCAATTCACAGAGCAAATCACATTCCAAATGGGCTGCAGAGGTGGGGGAGGCGCAGGAGACACCGCCAACGCTGGTGGAGGTCCTGGCGGACAACCGCGCGATCACCATCCCCACCGGCCCCTCCTACTCCGACAACTTCGTGACGGGCCTGGCCCTGGACTTCACGTCCCCCGGGGCGGTGCCGCACCCCAACCCCGAGCGCGAGGACGTGCGGGGGGCGCCCGTGCTGGCGGTAGCCACCTCCGACGGCGTGCTGCGCTTCTACCGCTTCGCCGACACGGAGAATCCCCTGGAGGGGCTCCTGGCGCCCCCCAAGGAGTTGCCACGCAAGGCTCCCGCCTTTTCGGCCGGTGGCGAAGCCGTGGAAGGTGCCGTTCTTTTCCCGTACCCCTCATTTCTGGAGCCTGTCTTTTAGTAGCCCCTCTTGGATTGCTATGAGAGGCTCTTGCCTTTAGCTTGGGCGCATCCGGAGGTGGTGCCGTGTTTTTCCCTCTGCATTCTCAAACCGAAGGAACGCCTCCCACAGAGGCGCCCTGAGTGTCTTTGGCTGCGAAGCCAGGGCTAGGCTCAAGACATTTGGCGCTCATAGAGGTCCGGATGACCTGAGACTGTCACAGCGCTTTGTTAAACGCAATCTTGAACTTTGCCAAATGCGCAGAGTAGCTGAAAGCCCGGCATGTACACTTCAATCCAATGCTCTTGAACCGGTGAATCAGCTGCCACCCCTTGAGTACCTACATTTCCAGCATCTAATCCAGGCATTGGAGTATTCTATTGAAAGCTGGAGAAAATTTGAGGGATGCGCCTGTGAGTGCTGCATCCATCCTGCTGATCAGCCCAGCAATTCTCGTGCTTGGACAGGAGCCTTTGAAAGCATTGTTCAGGAGAAAAGGTGGTCAGCAAGAGATGAGATTTATTGTGTACAGCAGTTGTGGGCGATAAGCAAGCTGGTGATGGGTCTGGGGATGACGCGCACGCATCGGCAGCGGCGGGGGTGGGGCTGCCGGACAGTGGCTCTGACTTTGCCAGTGGGGACTCGGAGGAAGGAGGAGACTCAGAGGTAAGGCCAGCACTCTTGACTTTAAATTGTCTCATTTGTCAGTGTGGAAGGGTGGCCACATGACCGTCTATGCTCACATGATTCAGCATCAGCTCAGCCAGGCAATTGCGTTTTTGCCGTAGCTGGTTGCATGTTCCACTGGCCACATGGTCAGAAAACAGCAGCAAATTTGCAATTCTACTCCTTCCTGAAGTGAGCACTCCATGCTGGTCAGCATCGCGTTTTCTTATCCCTTCGCCTTCAGCCGACAGCCATGATTCAAGGCCCAATATTCTAGTCTTACAGCTCATGGAATCTGGCAGCTTTTGCAAGCCTCAATGGCCTGTCAGGCAAATGCACTGCATAATGCGCAGGACTCATACGAGAGGGCTCTGGAGACAGCGTCAAACGTCACAAAGCCACATGCTGCGAACACCAGCGTTAGGACGGGAGGAGGTGGTCAGTCAGACGGGGAATCGGATGGCGAAGTGCAATCGGTGAGGCGGCCGGTCGATGATGTGGGGGAAGCTGCCGGCTCGGTGTCCACCCCCACCAGGTACAGAGACGTGCCGCAAAGCTTCTCAAAGCAATATCCTTTTGGG